>LBNU01019264.1:68663-83019 GCA_014162995.1 Artemisia annua
TTTTTTTTTTTTGGTTCTCTTTTTGCAGACCCTACATGAGAGTAAAGTTATGGATATAAACTTGGATATGAGGGTGAAGGTTGATCTAAACGGAGATCTAAATGAATGATACCAATGAATGATACCAGAAAGATCATAAAAGCATAATCATGATGGCAGGATGGTATAGCACAACATAGATAAAACTACAAACTAATGCAGCAACATGACCAGGTCCACCCTGAATTACGTTAAACAAAGCATTCTGAGATGATGCTTAAAATGCATGTCTTGGATACACTATGACATGACTTGATTATATGCTCACTAAAACCCTCCACAATTACATGCAAGTGATGCTAATGCATTGCTCATGACTAGATGATATAATGGATGCATGCCCAGCAGCAATATGCATCCTAGTATGTTCTTTTTGGTCAGAGCATAGAGAACAGAGTACATCCCCTTCCAGCTACTGGTAATTAATAGCTGCCAGTGTTCCATTTGAGCCAGGGTAGCCAGCGTCCTTCCTTTTCCCAAACGGGTTCTTCGAATATGTTTTCTGAGGTCAAGGAAAATTCAATTTGAAAGAACAAAGCTCAATGACATATATGAAAATAAGGACTTCAATACAGAAGCATCAGAAAACCATCTGAATATCAAAACTTTCCAAATTCCAAAAACCTTATGAAATGGGAAAGCTCATTGAGATCTTGCAACGCAAAAAAAAAAGGATAAACTAGATATACCAGAGTACCAGACCAGCTTAGCGTGATACGTTTTTTGGTATGTAAAACAGAAATCAGCCCCCGACTAGTGAACAAATAACTCACAGCTTCAAAAAAAACTATGAAAGCATACCAAACACAATTGCTTAGAGTATCTATTATGCTTGCAAATAAAAATATATAAATAAAAATATGTGTCAAATGGCAAATACACTGAATATACATATGGCAAGAAATCAACAACATGCCAAATTAACACTCATGCCTAAAGAGATACTACCCGTGGATTAGTCGCCCAAAAGGTCGGAAACCATCGTTACCCAAAAGAAAACTTACAACACTTGATGGTATCGATTCTTCCTAACTAACTCAATAGGTGTTCAATATATTAAGATCAAAGCCATAAATTGTCATTGTCTTAACTATTATGAAAATGAAAAGATCTCTTGGTGTAACTCAAGTTGTAGTGAATCACCTTCAATTTGCGACAGAAAACAAGAAACAGAGACAATAGGGTTGTTCCTATAATACAGGCCAATACTAAATAGATGAGCTACTTTACCAACCTAAAAGAAGGACCCACTAATAAATTTGCCACTAGAAAATGTTGCCTCCGCTTTTGACAGAACAGCATTGCCTGCCCTATTCTAGGCAAAAGTGGTTCTGGTCATTTAATGAAGCGGAGAAACTAGTCAACTACTCAGCTAGAGACTATAATCCTTAGCCAAGCTCCTAAACATATATGTGGAGCCACTGAGGTACATGTCTTCTACCATTCTGCGTTCGCAATATTTAGTGGTAAAAGCAGTAAACTATGATAACATATTAACAATTTCAACCATAATAGCAGATAGAAGGAAACAAATATGCAAAAAAATGACAGGAAACCAGAAAACGACCAAAATGTATAAGGATATTGTATTCGCATGCCAACAGATCCGGAACTAGGGATAACAGCACCCTGCAAGCTATGGTGCACATTCGTTGCACTGTTCACATCCTGTGGAAACAAACATAGCACACGAATAACTGATGATATATATTGTCAAGAAGAGGGTAGTCACCATTATGCCGGATCTTAGAAGATAGATCATATACTATACTACTATAGCAAGCAAAACAGAATCTTACCTCAAACTCAATAAAGCAAACAGTGTGCCTTTCCTGTCGCAAAACCTTCATTTGCTTGAAACCAGGTTGCCTGTCAAGTTGATATGTTAAGATAAACAAAACCAATCAGCAACCAAAAAGCATAAGGATTCAATGACTTCTTTTAACTGTTAAAGGGAAACTTCTTACATGGTGAAAAGTCCTCTTAGCTCTTCTTCGTTTATGCTCTCCCCAAGATTTCCAATGAACAAGGTATTGCAAGGAGGATTATCTTTCGTGTTCTAAAAAGTTAAAATAATATAGAAATAAGCACTGAAAGTTCTGGAGGATCAATAGATGAGAACACTATTGCAAATTTAGGAGGGCGTGAAAAGTTCACACAAACACGATACGCAAAGAACACGAGCCAAAAGCAACAAACTAACAGAAAAGATATCAACTAACACAGCAAAAGATGCAATAGAGCATAAAATAAGAGCTGATAACTTCTTGCTGACCACACAATTAAAACCAATTACACGGTTCAATACAAATGCAGTGCTGATCTGCAATACCCCTCCATAATAAACATCCATTTCGGGAACATTTCCTTATAAACAAATCAAAAAGACAGTTAAATCTCTGATGAAAGATCGCTGCAGCATTTCTTTAGCATGTTAAAACTAGAGTTACTTTACCCACTGTTTGGGCAATAAGATTTTACCTACGGACATGTCCTAGGAAGGTTTATGGCATGTAATTTTAATTGATGATTGATATATTTCTTTTTTCAGAAAAATAAAAGATTGCTAATCTACTACAAGTCATTGCTTGCAAAATAGGTTACTCCACCCGTCCCAAAATGCTTATCCACTAGACAAAAGCACACACACTAAGAGAAAAGTTTTAACTATTACAAGTTCTATTTAGACACTTTTGCCCTTTGACCAACTATTAAATGCTTTCTTTGAGTTTTGCCACAGTATTTTAATTAGGGGAGATATGGTAAACAATATCAACTATACCCATTCTTTATTAGAAGAGGGCAATTATATTGTAGTAAACAGATAAAGAAGAATAAGAATACTGTTTTGTCCCATAGTTACTTACATATGTTTTGTCCCATAGTTACTTACAAAACCAGCAATTACACATAAGTATTTGATCTGTACTTAATTATGCTATATAACTAATTCGAGAGAACCGAAATTACAACTAGCATCACCTGAACTGGCATATAACTGCTAGGTGCAGGTACAGGCGCGGGAGCAAGGGCAGGAGGAGGAGCCATAGGTACTTGAGAAACAGGATAGCCTCCGTAAGGGTCATATGGTGGCGGTGGTGGGGCCATATACCTAAGAAAATCATGAGAAAATTAAGTACCATATCCCATTTGTGGAAAATGTTTATAGAAAGTAAAAGTAAGTAACCCGTGAGGAGCCCAAACAGGCTGAGGTGGAGGATGAAAAGGGGATGGGCTTGAGTAACCGGGGGTGTGTGTATAGTCTCCGCCAATGCGCATGCGTTTACTTTGATCAAAAGAAGAGTTTGGATCAGCTACAATTCCTGCAGATCAGCAGAGTTTTAGCACTAAACCCCCTAAAAAGTCATTTTTATATTACCATGTGAAGCTAAATGACGGAAAAATCAACATCTTACGCATAGTTAACCTAACGAATGTAAAAACAACCTTAAGTGATCATCGGCATAGAACAAAGGAGAAACTTAATATTATTATGTAATGAAAAGTGACTGACCGCGTTTCACGAAGAGGTTTTTCTTAGCCATTTCGGTGTGAAGCACGGACTTGGATTCAGCATCGAAAACCATATCCTATACAAATAACAATAACAACAATCATGTTTAACAATAATAAGCAAATAATAAAAATGTATAAAAATATATAAAAATGAAAGATATACCTGAAGAGCGTCTCTTGCGGCGATAGCGAAATGCGGAGCGGAGAAGAGGGCAAACCCCATGGGAACTTCAGCTTTGAAATTAACCTGAGAAGCTTCATAACCAGGAAGCCATCTCATTAAATTCTGCAATTCTCTCTCTTTAACATCTTCAGGAAGACCAGATATGAAGATGGTTCTAATCTCCTCACCACCAATTGACATCGGAGAAGAATGCTGTTGAACCACTACTGCAGGTGGAGGAGGGCCTGTTTGCCACTGCTGGTGGGGGTGTGGGTGGTATTGGGGGTGCATTCCATTACCCGCCATCTTCTTCTTCTTCGATTTATTATTATTGTTCTTCTTCAATCAAACCCTAGAAATAACAGAACAAGAAGGAAAGAAAGAAAGAATGATGGTACACGTATTTACACATTAGCCCCCTCAAAGTTTATAAAAAAATACATATATAACTTATAACTTAAAAACGTCGATAATAATTTAAGCCAACATTGACTTGTTAAACATTTCGAGCTCATTTTATGGGCTCGAAGATCGATAAAGTTAGAGACTCGATTACTCGACAAAAACTCAACTCGTTTGTGGCCCTGGTTGTCGGATATACCAAAGTTCGGCGTTTCCTCGCCCACCAAATTTCTCTTCCTTTCCCTTCAATTAAATTTCTATTGAACCAAATTTAAGGCGTAAATGTTATAACTCCAGAAACTTACACGCATTCTTTGGAGGATTTTTCATTTGTAATTGTCATTCCTAGCATAAGAACATTAAATATTTGAAAATGCAACCATAGTCTTTACCACGAGAAATTTACACTTAAATTCACAAAATTCAAGACAAAAGTGCCTAATTCGTTTTAGTTTTTGACCGTTTTTTTACCATTCCCTAACCACTCCTAAAAGTGTACACACATAGCGAGGTTAAAGCCTTTGGCCTATTGTGAGGAAACCAATAACATTACCACTAGGCCATTTGATAGTGCTTGATCAAAATATAACATTATCTAAGTTAAATAAATAAATAAAAACCCTGCGTAATTTTTGTCTTTTCAAGTTACGTATAAAATCAATTTTGATCAAATTGTGCATCAATTTTGACTTATATTAGCCGGCATAAATATACTTACACATTTACACTCGTTAAACATTCATTTCTCTAAAATGCTTTTGAAATGATGTTTTCTTTTATTATATACTACGTAATACATTTAATACAAACTAGTTATAATACCTGTGCACGCACAGGGTTTTTAAAATTTCGTTTTGATTATGTATTATTATCGATTAAGAAATGAATCACTTAACATGTTTCAATTGGTTTTACTTGGTGGACTAAAAATACAAATTCATATTTATATATGTTATAATCTACCTATTATTTTAGGAGAATGCTTTTGGATTAAAAATTATATTTTATTATTCAAGCAAAATCACATGATATAAATAACCATCATACCATGTTTACTAATGTATTTTTTTTGTTTGGAAAATTGTATTTTTATAAGTTTGCGCTATTTACTTCTCATGTTTGATCATAAAATTACTAAATTAGCATAGATGTTTACACTATAGCTTCTTTATTACATAAAGAGGGACAAAAAAATGTAATGGGTATAACTCAAATTTAATCTTACGTTTATGTATAATGTGTAAAAATAATTTTTCTATGAGACCGAACTATATAGGGAAATTATAATTACTTGTATAAATAAATTGTAAATGCATGAAAAAAATGACAAAGAATGCATTCGTAAGACTTTTAGGATTGTTCGAATCCTTACCGACCTTTCACTTTAGTGCAACTTTCTTTACAATTGGCCTAAATCATCAAGGTATAAAAGATACCCATATCTTAGACTGTTGGTTGATACCCACAGTGTTCCATGACAATACTTAATCCTCCTCTAAAAAACGCACAAAACAAATTGCATTACACTTTAGCATTACAGAACAAAGTATAAGGGGTTATTTGTGTTTTTTCTAAAGTTATTAGAAAACATGGAAAATTGTAATTTTACACTTAGCTCTACATAATTTATTTAAAGTTCAACCACTAAAGTTTTATTAATTACTTCCTCTTTTTTTAAGTTTTTGTTTTCATAAATTTGACACCTATATTTTTATGCATTTTTTTCTTTAATCAAATTCTCCACCAAATTTATTAAATTTTGACCAAAATCAATTCAATTTTGACTTTTTATTGGCCAATCATATTGCTTGATTTCGCCTACGTGGCAAAATCGAGGTCTCCTATTGGTCCAATTTTTTTTCCATTAAGATTGTTTTGTCAAAAACACTCCGAAATGATGTAATTCTTTTATTATATAAATATAAAAGATTACAAAATGTATAGATTAATGAGTAACTTCAACACTTGTAGTCTATGGAGATTGTAGACGATAATGAATGTTTTGTCCATGATTAGTGAGTAGTAACAACTTCACGATGATAGTCATGATACAAGTTTTCTTAGAGTTGCAATTTTCTCACAAATATCTCTAACGAGATACGCAATGTTGGCACATATTCACTAGTTGGCACAGCTACGCAATGTTGAGCCAATGACCCTTTGGTAAAACTGATACATCATTTATAATTTTCTTCCTATGCAATCTTTGAATATTATTGCCCTTTGGTACACGTGGTTGTGCATTTTGACTTGTTTGTGTGCTTACCTTTTTAAGCAAACTTGGGCACGCAATTGTAATATATACATTCTCACACAACACAACAATCTCGCTTTTGTCTTTCGTCGGAGTTGAACCCACAACCTCTCGGTTTACTAATCGACCAAAGGCCCATTGGTGACTTGTTTATATGCTATGATTCTGCTTTATACAAAAGCTCAGATTAGCATGGAATTTTTAAAAGAATTGCTGCATAAACGTTGTGTCATGACGAAAACAAAATGTCAAGCCAATGTCATAACATCATTATTATTGTGGTTTCGAAATGTGAAACTTTTTCCCAACATGATAATGATAATAAAAAAATACCTGATAAGAATATGTGCAGTAATTCATATTCTGAAATTGCACAATCATCATACCACGGGTAGTAAACACCAATTACTAGGAGTTATAGCTATTCTGTTATCTGTACACTCATATAGAACCATTTTATAGCCACGTCCCTCAAAATCGAGTATGGCTAATTGCTATATTAGATCAACACAACGTTAAACCAACCTCAAACCAAATTAAGCAAAACTAATTAAATATTCACACATAAAGAGTGCAATGATGGTTGTGAGCTGATTATCACTGTAAACTACATATGATAGATCAAGTTCAAGACCATTATCTTTAACCACCCAATGATATGATTGTCTCTTAATCGAATAGATTAAGGGAAAATATGTGCACCCAAGTCCCTTGACAAAAACACCAGCCTAATACAGATAGATACCTGGGTGGTTTCTAGGACCAACATGAACAGTTGCGCCTGCCTCAGGCCAAGCAACGAGGATCTGTAAACAACCAGTTGCTGTATATACCAAATTCAAGCCAAATAGACAGCTAGCAGACTTCGATGCATTAGTAAATTGCCATGTAAATTAGCTAAGTAAGGCCAGAAGACTAACATACAACAATTGAACAACTAAAGCTTTTCAAAGAATGAATCAACACACGTTTACTACAGCTAATACTACAACATATCTAAAAAATCAAACGTACAACCTATGCAACATCACCATGAAGCACAAGAAATCAATCGCTTGACTTGCGCATTCTGTCTCTCAAAATCTTCATCCCCATGTACCTGCATAATCAGTACTAACATTTGTCACACAAACAACTTTCAACTCATACAAAAACAATCTAGTAACTAAAACGAATTAGTAAGTCACCTGCCAAGCATCAAAAGAGTAGCCTGTGGATTGGTTCCTGGTGAGACTGTAAAAATGGAACCATCCACAACACGAAGAGAATGAACACCAACGACCTTCAAATTGTGATCCACCACTCTCCCCACAACACATCCTCCGTGGTAATGCCATATTGTGCTCACTGTCCGTCTGCAGAATTCACCCATCAGCTCGTTATTCGTCTGGTCAACTGGCAAAGCAGGGCCCACAAATCTAAAGTCTGTACCAGACCATCCCCAAAACTTGAAATCATCCATGGCTCGGCTTCTAAGCAAGTCTCCAATTTTACGGGTCCCGTTCACACACCTTTCCAGATCCACAGGGTGACTAAAGTAGTTAAATCTCACAATGGGGTTGGTTCTCACATCAGTGGATGCCAATCTAAGTGTCCCAGAAGAATGAGGCCCTATAATCTTCTCCATAATGCTAGCAACAGTAAGATACAAGGGAGTCGACGATGCCCTAAGGAAAACAGACAAAGCAGGTATCGAGAAAGGGATTACATTGGAGGCTGCTTCAAGATAAGCACCTGAGTCAGTGATGCCGACCACCTGTATGAGAGAATGCTCCAATGGAACTGGAGACACAATCGATATTCCATTGCGAGGGTTATCATACATATAATTTCCTACATATGCAGAATGACGTACCACAGGTATTCCCCAAGAAGAAAGATAAGGCCGTGGCCCAATGCCGCTCAGAAGAAGCAACTGAGGACTGCCAATTGCGCCAGCACACAGAATAACCTCCCCATCTTCCTTTAGCATCGCGTGATGATGGCCACCATCCAGATCACGAAACACAACGCCAATAGCAGTCTGTCTAGACACAATTGAATACGAAGGAGCAAACAAAACCCTCTCGACACTGGCATATATAGCCACCTTAATATTTGCTGAGTTGGCGAAGTTGAGAAGATCAGCAGCACTATGCCTACGACCCGAACTATCAAACGTGGAACCACCAATCTTGGTACCCAAAGTGTGATTCAAACTATAACCATTAAAAGGCGACACACCGGCTTCCACTAAACCATCACGAACCGCAGTTTGCCAAGTCTGCAACTCCGGCTGAAACACAATAGCTTTCTCAACCCACTCATACGAACGCTGCACCACACGTAAATCCCAATTAATCCCAGATCTTTGATAGAAATCATTATCAGCCCGGCTATAAAATCCAGCATTGATGGCGCTGCTTCCGCCAAGAACACGTCCACGAGCGTTTGGAACCCCATCCTCAGAAGTGAAAGGCTGCGCAGGGGAGTCAAACTGATCAAAGCGGGTGAGAAGAGAAAGGAAACCTTCACGAGTCATGACGTTACGGCTTGCGGTAGGAAGACCCCCTCTTTCAAGAAGCAAAACACGGTAGTTTTTGGATAACGTGGCGGCTAACGGACAGCCAGCGGTGCCGCCACCGACGATGATGTAGTCGTAAGTGTCCCGCAGTGGAAGCTCCGTCGCGTTAACCACGAACTCCGTATAAGAAGGACCTGTCATTCAACAAACTTAATTACATTTCAATCAAGAAATCGACAAAATTGCGTAACAAAACCAAATCTTGACTTACTTTCTTGATCGGATGAATGAGCTACCGATGTACAAAGAATGAGAGTGAACAGAGCGATCAACGAGATGAATGGGCCAGTCATTGACACCATTGTTGATCGTAATTAGAGTTTCTTGAAATTAAGTCGTTAAAAAAGAGGGGTTTTGTTGACAATCAACCTGTGTGAGTGTGAATTGAATGAATTTGAAGAAATGAGAGTGATTTTGATCTTTTTATTTTTAGGGTTTTGCAGAGAAAAAGGGGTTTGAATTGGGGAAGACGATTGGTTTGGAGGGAAATTCAGTTATATTTAAGACACGTGTGTGCACTATATCCACTCACGCCGTTAGATTTTATGTAGTCGGTCACTTTTATTTTTGTTACTTATTTTTCTTGTTTGTGCTTTGGGCTTAAAAATAAATACTTATAAGTTGTTTAAAAATAAGTATTTTTATAAAGAGAATGTTTAATTTGATTATTTTGTAAAAAATTAATAATAC
Source organism: Artemisia annua (assembly GCA_014162995.1). Taxonomy (NCBI): domain Eukaryota; kingdom Viridiplantae; phylum Streptophyta; class Magnoliopsida; order Asterales; family Asteraceae; genus Artemisia; species Artemisia annua. The sequence goes on from LBNU01019264.1 coordinate 78,291, forward strand.
TTGAGAAAAAAAATTAATAAAAATATTCAATGATATACATTTGTTTAAAAGAAATGGTTAAATATGATAATAAAAACTGATTTTAGTTTAATAGCAAATAAGCAGCTCTTTAACTCCCAATAAAAAAGTAGACAGTGTTTTGATACCAAAACTGTTTTGCTGCTAAGAACAAACAGATAAGCGTAAAAACAGGAAAAAAAAATCAATGACAGAACTATGCACACTAAACGTTGTCAATTTTGTTAATGTAACACATATTCACGCAGTCAAGTTCCTTCAATCAACTTTTTATTGTTAGCGTTTATAACCTGTGCATGTACGAATTGTTGTTATTGAGATTAAGCGTAAAAACCATATAAAGCATTATGTTACACTTAAATCTAAAGTAAATAGCTTACGAAAACTTGTGCATTTATATTTGAATAGCATTAGTTACACTTAAGTCTAACGAAAATAGCTAACAAATACTTTGGCCAAACTTTAACTTTTATTATAAAATCAAGTTGCTCTGGTTCAATTTCAAGTTGGTTCCGAGGAATTATATTTGCCCAATACATAGCCAATCCGTATTTAACCTTTAAGACACTTGTTTTTAGGAAGCCATTAACGAGCCATTTGTTGAGCTCAAAATTTGCTTATGACACGTGGGTCTTTAGACGAGACCGCGTGAGCTAGTTAAGGACTCGTTATAAACCTTTTGCATTATAGCCATTTTGCTAGTTAATGAAATATTTTATAACGCCATAACAAATCTTCTCAGTATTTTAGAACTTCAGTGTATATTAACGCCATAACAATTATTTTATCTTGTTTGCGGTTTCGTGAACAAGTAAATATGGAGTTTTTGTCCAAACACTTTTTTAGCTTAATAACAATAAAATAAAAAACCAAAATATACACATTCATAGTAACACGTGGTATATTGAAACATATCAAAAAGTTTTTTTCTTCCATATAAAAAAACCAACATATACACATTCATAGAAATACGTGGTAAATTGAAACATATCAAAAAGTTTTTTTTCTTCCTTTTGTCTGAAATCACTGTATAAAATAAAAATGTTTAATTTAACCATATAGATATAATGTACCACCAGCATATGAACTTTAGTTGAAAAAGCAAAATTGTTAATGAAAAATATGTACATCCACGTTATCCTCGTTTCTCATATCAAGGAAAGAAAACTAAATTTCATCATTATTATTTCATAGGTATGGTGGCGATGTCCGCGAGAGGCGGTGCTAGTGATGAGTTTGATGAGATTTGGCGGCTGAAGGAAGGTGTGTTTAAATGTTGCGGTATCAATGAAAATGTTAAGTCTTCAATCAAAGATGATGTGTTCAAGTTTTGTTGAAAACAAATATGTGAGATAAGGAATACAATAACTGCCTTTAAATACAGAAAACAAACAAAACGTGTTTGGCCATTAAAAATAAACATACAGACTGCTTTTGCACTTGAAGCCACTTAACAAGACAATAAAAGTAAGATTCCCGGCAAAGCAAAGTTGAAAAGTGTTAGCTAGCCGAAGGTGATATTTACACTATTTTTTTGCATACAGCATTGTGTGTGCAATATAATGTTATACAATGTCTTGTATAACTTCTACAAAATAATGTACATTGTATGTATCAAAGAAACTATTGATATTGAGTACGAGCGGCAACCCCCTCAATGTGATACTTGTAAAAAAATTTATCATAAGGACAAGCAATGCCTAAAGAAGACAAAAGTAGCGGTTTCGACTAAGGTGTCAGATGATGGGTTTGTAGAAGTGACTTGTAAGCAAAGGAAAGGAAAATCAGTTTCTAAACTGTGACATATGAATGATAACCGGTTTGAAAATCCTTCAAGTTCAGTGTCTCCTTCTGTCATAACTCCGTAAAAGTGATATACCTAGGATACATGCTTAAAAGTCAACACTAGGTGTTGAGAGTCATAGGTTTAAGTGTTAGTGAATACAAGTTCCACAGGGTTCAGTTGGTACACCCTTCAAGGAAAATGTAGTGTGTGTGATAATTGTGATGCATGCACAATTATCAAGAGTGGGGTATGTTGCACTAAGCTCATGAACCACACGTTAACAGTCCGGGTCATGGGGGCTGCAGACCCAACCATGAGGGGACGGGAAGGAAAACTATGCCAAAGTTAATCCTTCAGAGGGGTTCAAATATAGTACTTATTGATACCCTCCAGTGAGAGGTAGTATCAACGGGAGTTGTCAAACTCCAATAGATCTATCAACTATATTCGCGTTCGCTTGGGTAAAATATCCCAAACGATTAGATTCATGAATTTTAGTTATGTAGTGATTGCAGATAGTTTACTTGTGCAACAACCAAAGAAAAAGACTTGTATTCGGTTTAAAGTAAAGCAAGTAGCATGTATCCCCCTCACAGGGTTTGTAAAGCATTTAGAAAGCGTTTAAAAGGTGTGAGGCTATGAAAACTCACCTGGGCTTAGGGAAATCTTATTGATGCAAAAAGTGACTCGGAAACTAGACTGCCTTACTCTCGTATCCTGGTGTGTTGTAGGTGTGGATGTATGTCAAGCTCTAGTTGTTTTGTTTAAGTTTCTTAAGTAATCATTCTTTAGGGTTTTTAGTGTTTTAGGTATAACATAACACCGTTCAGGCCATCACAATTCAGAAGTATAAGACTACTCACATGAAGCTCCCTATTATTGTATTATGTTATCCACACAATGAATGAAAATTGCAAAAATATATATAGGAAAACAGATCTGACGGCGTCACTCTTTGGGTTGTGACGCCGTCACCTCGCCGTGCTAGGGTTTCCTGACGGCCTCTTGACGTCGTCCCCCTTTAAATCCCAAAATTTCATTCTGGCTTATCAAGGACAATCTTCACATCCACCTCTGTTTGTCTAGCTTGACGGCGTCACCTCCTAAGCCATGACGCCGTCAAGGGTATTGTTCCAGCAGATTCAGAGACTTTGTCGTTTTCTTCATTTTTATGCTCCAAAAACGTCCAAAATGCTTCCTTTTCCAGATTTCTTCTCCAAAGTACCTAAAATGACAAAAGGAACGATTTAGGGCAATATTTAATCAAATAATTACGATTTAGGGCTTAAATGACCCCCCAAAAGCGGTACACTTTTCGCCTCATCACTTTACGCCATGAGAGCCTATTCGAAGGCTCTTAGATGTTTAGTGGGATTAGATCCCAGCGAACTCGGAGGGGTGGCCTCCGAGCCGATTTGAAGGGTATGTCATCAAGCCCCTCAGTCGAAAGTGATATATACATCTATAAATGTATTGTATTCAACTTCAAAATATCATACCAAGATCCCAGTTTTCAAAGCCGTTGCGAATAAGCACGTTATATCCGCATTTAATGCGCAACCCGCTTGTGGTGGGGTTAGTTGCAAATTCAAATCAAGGATAATGAACAGTTTTATCCTTGATTATGGTGAACATCTAATCCGCGCAATAATAATTAAATTATGCCTTTCTTCCAATCGAGCCGTACACGTGTATGTCCTTCATAATTCCCTTTTGTCAATAAATACATCTCAATTCAAAACCCTACTTTTTACCATTTTCACCGCCTACCTTTCTACTTCGATCAACTTCTGCTTCGCAACGTAAGGTAAATCACCATGGACTCCAAATTCGTCATCAGAACCCGAACATGCACTTTACCCAAATCCGAACTATCCCAAATGATTGTTGATTATGACATTCCCCAAGATCTCAAGGTTATGCTTCCAAAAAGCACCAAACCATCTTCGATGCCCCATATAGGTTCGTCAGATAGGTTCCTTTACCCATTCTAACCTTAGAATCCCGTTATCGAAGTTCTTCTGCGAGGTGTTGAATTACCTTAAGGTTCACATTTCTCGATTCAACCCGTTTGGCCTTGTCAAGCTTACAACCTTCGCCGTTATGTGTAAAGCATACGGTGGGGATCCCAACGTGGAGCTTCTTAGGGCCTTCCTAAATCTGTAACCTGGTGGCGAATGGTTAACCCTTGCCAATAGACCAGGAAAAGATATTTCATTAGCTGTCACCAAGCCGTACACTCATATTGAAGAATGAAAGGGTAGTTTCTTCTACACTGAGAATAAGATTGTTCCTTCATCCTATCCGGAACTTCTATCGGATGACAACAAATTCGATAGAAAATCCTTCAAATATCAACACCCGCTCCATATGCTAGAGGACCCTTTGTACAAGCTTATAGCTTCACATCCTATCCCTTGTCAAAGCTTTCCTGAACCTATCCGCTATCTTGATGGCCTCAAACCCACATGGAAACATAGCCATTAAGAGCCCATAATCTACCACCGCGGAAGGGGTAGCCATTCTTTCCTTTCCATACATTACACTTAATAATGTATCCCATAATCTATCCCTTTACATTTAATAATGTATCGTTGCTTATTTACCTGTGCAGAGATGTCTTTTAGGAACTTTATTATGGAAGAACTTGATAGTGAATTAAACTTCTTGCCAAAGGATGCCTCTGAAGATGCGGGAATAGTCTCTCCTTCGGTATCTGTGAACATTGAGACACCTATGATAAATGTGGAGCCTTTTAACTTTGCTGATCCATCTCAATTCGCTGAGAATATGGCAGGTGATGCGTGGTTTTGTGACCTTACAACAGGTTTTACCTCTCGAGGGATCTCAAGAGGCTTACAACCCCACCAGGCAGTGTACCTGACCGATGTAGTATAGGATAGTGGTAAGTACGGGGGATTGATC
>LBNU01019265.1:0-14162 GCA_014162995.1 Artemisia annua
CTACTTAGTATACCTGGGCTCAAATTTTCCCACTGCAAAAGGCAATATTCAGCCATTGTACAGTGTCATGGCATACATCCAGGACAGCCAATTACCTAGGAATACTCAAGTTGAGATAAGCTTTGCCAGTATTAAGCATCAGCTTCTCAGGTTGTATCCATAGGATACTCCACTGAGTACATTCAAAGCAACTTAAATTTCCCTTCAGTACCTTCTTCAATGTAATGAGACTGGAGAAATTCGATATACCATTTTTCATGTTAATTCCTAATACCAAGGATACATCAGCCTCCCCATGTCCTTGCATGGAGCACCTGATGACCAAAAATTCCTTTGTCAGGTCAAACTTGGATTTTTGGTCGAGTTCCAAATGATCAACATGTCATAACATAAGGCAATAATGATGACTCCTTTACCAGATTCATCAAATTTGCCTGATATACAATTTGGTCAGCTTGGTTAAGGAACAATAACCCACTAGCAAAACCACTTCATCAAATTTTTATTGCCATTGCTTTAGGTGCCTGTTCAGATCCATATAAGGACTTAATCAGTTTGACACCCTTGTTTTCATTGCAGCATGATGAAGCCCTGGAGGTTGGTTCATGTAAAACTCCTCTCATTCACCATTCAAGAAAGCTGTCTTACATCCATCCTGGATGTATAATCAGATTGTGGAATTGATGGCCAAAACAATCAGCATTTTATGGGTACTGATAGCGTGGCACAGGAGCCCATAAGTATCAAGATAGTCTAATTCCTGACTTTGTTTTAAAACCTGAAATGACCAGCCTTGCCTTTGAACTTTTCAATAGTTCCATCTACCTTCATTTTCCTTTTGAAAACATCCATTCAACCTAGAGGTTTTGCAACCTGGTTGTAGATAACCAACACCCAAGTGTTGTTGCCCATGATGGAATCAATTTCATCATTTATTTCTTCTTTCCTTCGGAAGAGCAACTCCTGGGACTTCATTGCTTCTTCAAATGTTTTGGGTCATCCTCAACAATGAGCAGATAGGAATGATTGGTCAGAGACCTCACTCCTTGTACCTTCACACTAGATTATAATTGAAACTCAGGTCAAATGGGACTTTGGAGTCCGACCCTTTTGCTCTTCCTGAGCCTCAGTTCAGGTTGTTGACAACACCTCTCAGTGGACTCTCCAGGGACCCTCTGATTACACCAATGTCATCAGTTCCATTTGGAATCCTGTGACCTTCGGTCTTAGGGACTGATGGAGAATCCTATTCTCTAAAGAGTGCTCCCTTGATTCAATTATTGGAGTAATTGAAAATATTTCATTACGGTTCACTAACATAGAAACCTATAAGCCTTGGAATGCTCAGGCATAATTCCAACAAAGATGCATTTCAATGCCTCTTTTCACCCAAGTTTTTTCAATTTTGGATCATGGGAGTCTTAACATACAGCCTACACCCACACCCTGAGATAATTCAGGTTGGGTTTCTTTTTAGTCCCAGGTTCATAAGGGGTAACCTTGTTCATTTTATTGGGACCCTATTAAAAATAGCAGAGCTTGTTAACATAGCTTTCACCAGAACCCTTGACTTAGTCCTGAATAGGACAACATGGAATTTAACCATCTCCTTCAGTACCCTGTTTTTCCTTTCAGAGATACCAATTTTGTTGAGGGTCTAGGGGGCGTGTTCATGGATTTACCAACAGATCTGAAAATCAAATTGGATTCCATTGTATTCTCACTCCGCCTATATCATCTGAATCTTTTGATCAAGGACCCAAGTTTGCATTCAAAACTTCATTTTTAAACACTTGGAATTATCTAATGCTTCATCCTTACTATGTAATAGATAGATAACAAAACCTAGAAGCAATATCCAATAAATGTCACAAAAGAACTTTTTTCCCCAAAGAGGGAGTGGCATGCAAATCACACAGGTCACTGTGTATTTAGCTCCAAGAGCTCAGTCTCTCTTTTTACACCTTGAAAGGTTCTTAGTAATTTTGGTCAACATGCAATTTTACACTTTTCAGTGTCCATGTCAAAGCTGGGATTAACCCATCCTTAGACATTCTTGCATCCTTTTATAATGTACCATGGCAGTCTTGCATGCCAAAGGGTAGAGTCATTCAATTTATAGAGGTTGACATAAAGGCTGAATTAACAATATTATTAACAATATTAAGGCCTGAACATTTGATTACACAATAGCCGAAACCAATAAAAACAACCATGTTTAGATAAAATAAACTTATCAGATTCAATAACTTGTTTTATACCATGATTATTCAAAACACTACCTAGAAACCAAGTTTTTCCTTATATCAGGAACATGAAATAACATTAAACAAAGTTAAATCTTTCCGAAACTAAAATTAAGGATCTACACAACCACGACCATGCACCAAGAGCTGTTGACTCATTTCCATGGAAGAATAGATCCATCATTCAGTGACTTAAAGTCTTGAACCAGCATCTATCTTTGCACACATGAACAGTTGCTCCAGAGTCACCCACCACGCAACATCATCATCCTGCACATAGTTAGATTCAGATACATATGTACATAATAAACCTGGAGAGATTCATTAAACATATTCTGACCTTTCAGTGAGTTGGCTTGACCACCACTTCCTGGACCACTAGGCCTGAACCATTGGTTTTACCACCAACCTTAACACCTTTGCAATCCCTTTTAATGTGACCAAGGTTTTCCACATTTCCAACAAGTAGGTGTTGCCCTTCTTGTTAGGGTCAGCCCTTGTGTTATCATGATGCTTGCGTTTGCCTTTGTTGTCATTGTACTGGTGGAATTGTTATGTTCCACCATATTGACAACAGATGCACAGTAGCATTGCTACCTTTGGCTTGTCATTATCTTGCGCCCTGAGGGATTCCTCAATACGCAAATGGACTACCCAAATTGAAAAAGAGTCAGTTCCTCCTTTTATGTTTCAAAGTTGCTTGAACATCTTTTCCAGAAGGGAGGAGTTTTCAACTGAACAAGAGACTGAATAGCCTCATCCATGTTCATTTTTCATGTTGTGTAACCCTTCCAAGTATACCAAGAAGTTCATTGTATGTTCCATGACTGGTCTTGAATAGTCATTTTGTATTTGTGAAATTACTTACAAGAAACTTCTTACTTGAAGCATCTCAGCTATATATTGGCCTCAAGGAATCCCATAGTTCTTTTGATGATTCAACATTCTGATAAATGTCAAAGAGAGAATCAGACATACCATTGAGGACTAAACCTCTGCCAGACCATAGTCATCATTCTCCCACTTTGCTTCTTTTCCTTATCTGCTCCACTAGTAGCATTATCCCCATGATCCTCTGGAATAGCAGTGTTCAGACATACACCCGCTCATGCTGGTAACAAGAAATGCATCTTCTTTTGCCACTTCTGAAATCAACACCTTCAACTTTTCCAATTTGGAAAAGTTAGCAGCCATATGCCTCATAGCAGCAGCCATTGATTATCACAAATAGTTTACTTTGATTGGTGGAGGTTATGAGCCCAGAACAGGGTAAGATTAATCAAGCCTAGCTACGTACCAATTAAGGTTACCGGATATCACTTGGAATCGTGTTATCACCTTTCCAAAGTAAACTATTCGACCCTAATGCCTGGGTTCACGAATATCTACTTGGGGAAGACCAAATGTTTTGTTATTGAATAGGCCACAAATCAATACCCTTTTGCTTTCAAGTGGTTTAGTTCGTAATGTTCTGTATATTTCATGCAGTTGTGTTTGATCTCCTATTTATAAGGTGAGATCACTCAACCCTAGTCAATGGAATTATGAGTGATTAACGGCCCATATCGCTCATAATTAGCCTCCATAATGATAGGTATTAGTGGTTACACACAATTAAACGTGGTCATTAATGCAGTTAACCGCCACTTGAATAGGTCAAAACCGTTCAATCCAAGTTTTGGATTCAGGTCCAATGAGTTTTAAAACTCACTGATGAGCTATCCCTGGAAAGGTTGGCTCCCGATGAGATCCTTCAGCCTGAGCTGATCTCATCATCTGATAAATATATTCAGTCCAGAGTATCACTCACTTGAAGGGTGAACTCACTGAATTCATCACACACTGAATAACACTTAACCACTATCTGAGACAGGGTGTTCAGGGACCTTATGGGCGTAACACTCCGTACCTCCTGACCCATTACAAGGTTTAAACTGATCCCTCAAGTGCACTAAATTTCCAACATTTTAAAAGTGAGTTTTTTGCTTCAAGTTAATGGGGATGGTGTTTTTACGTGTGTAAGTGATAATGAAAGTAAAAGAGAAAATGATGAGGTGACATGAAGTGACACATAAGTAGCTGTTTGACTTGAACCAATACACATGATATTGTTAAACTAGTTTAAAATAGAAGACATCCGGAATCTAAAGCTAATAAATTTTGAGGAGTAATATTGATGTTTTTAAATTGAGTTTTTTTATTGACTCAAATGAAAGGCTAGTTCACCGGGTCACTGGTTAAAGATCGAACCGATTTTGTAAGAAAAATAAAATAGCAATATATCTTTGTCCAAACAGCTTTTAAACATTGGAAGTTCAATTCAAACATGACCAAATTAGAGCATTAGGTGTGGTTGAAGAGAATTTCCTCTTCATTCGGGCCCCACGTGTGCCACATCACCCAACACCTCTTCACAACTAAACACCCCCTCACTCAACAACTAACCTCAACTTCTTCATTAGGGCCCCACCACTTACATCTTTATTTTTTTATTCATTTCATTAAATAAATTAAATTCACTTCACTAATTATACAAACTAATACAACAAACTAAGGGTGCGTTTGGTTCGCAAGTGGGAATGGAATTGAATTTGGATTTGGGAAAGGTTTGAAAGATGTGGGAAAGATTTGAGAAAAAAGTAGGAGAGAGAAAATATATTATTATATATAATTTGTGGTTGAAAAAATCATAAAATAAGAAAAAGAATAAATAATGTGTGGCTGAAAAATTTTTATCAAATAAAAAAAATTTTGATTGGATGGATTGGGGAGACACCCACCAAATTTGGGTGGAATGAAATCTCATTCCTTGATTCCCAAAGTGGTGGGCCCAAAACCAACCAAACAAGGTTTTTATTTCTTCTTTTTGTGATACCCACCCAAAAGAGCGAACCAAACGCACCCTAATTTTATTTCATCCAAATAAAAAGGTTACAATACGATACGAAAATAAAAAAAATACAACACATACTAATATGAAAAATAAACATTTTATTCGTTGTCGTCACCAGGGGGAGGGTTACATTGTTGGTATTTCTTGGTTATCAATGCTTGTCTTTGGCGAATAATCTCGGCTCTTATCTGGTCACTAACGGTGATGGGCTCTAACATGAGCAGCTGCATTTCCTGCATCTCCAACGCCCTTTCTTCTTTCTCCAACGCCATTTGTTCCCTCGCCTTCTTCACCTCATACATAGACATCTGAACGTCTTTCGCTTGCAAATACTTTTCGGATAAATGTCCCGAAAAAGTACTCGATTGACTCCCACCGGAGCTCGCCGCACTGGACGTTTCAGTCGACTTTTGTTTCTTTCCACCTCGTTTATTGGTTCTTTCAGGACGAGCTCGTTTGTTCGGTCCGAATATATCCTCAAGACATGTAATGTCTAGAGGTTCTTCAGCATCCCATTTCGGGTAGTGTTTCAAGACCTCCAAAAAGTGAAGAGAAGTAAAATTCTTCGAACCAAAGCGTTGTTCGAAGTTCGCCTCCGCATTTTTGATTTGATCATGCTCATTTTCACTACTGCGACGACCAATATGCTTATAAATAGCGTGGAATTTTTGGCAGTCGCTATTAAGTCTTGACCATTTACCGGTTAGCATATTTTTGGTGCGAGGGTCACCGGTAGTCCGATCGTTTTACAATTCATAAATTTCGTTTAAAAAATATTCATTATCTTTGTCGTTCCCTATCTCTTAGTCTTGGGAAACTTCTATCCACGTTTCCGCAAGAAGCTTTTCTTCAGCCTTGCTCCATAATCTTCGAGCACGCGTTTGACCCATTTCTTCAACGTCTTCGTCATCGTCAGCGTCTAAATTTACTACTCTTTTTGGTTTGGCTTTGGTTTTTTTTTCCTCTACCTTTGGCCGGTGATCGAGCCTTAGGTACTTTAAAACCGTCTTGAGATGGTTGTGATTTGTTTGGTGGTTGTGATGGAGGAGTAGGAAATGTAGATGGTTGATTCGGGTTAAAAAATTGTGGTGTCGGATTGAATTGGGTTTGATTTGCGAATCCTTGTTGAAACGCATATTGTTGGTTACGGTAAATTTCATTCGGATTGAATGGTTGTGAACCGTATGGCAGTGAAGGGCTTGGATTTTGCGACGATGGAGTAGAAGAGCTTGAGGATCCCCTGTATGGACGTTGGTTTGACATTAGGAGATTCCTGAAATATCCTCCGTCGTTCGGGTTTTGAGACATTTTTGTGTTTATTTGAAGAGGATATATAGAAGGTTTTATTTTAGGTTGAGATGTAGTGAGGAGAAGTGAAAATGTGTTTAGTATTTATAGAGTTTTAGTATTTATAAAAAAGAGAAGAAAAAAAAGGATTTCGACCGTTTTTTTCAAACGGTATAAAATTCGACCGTTTACTCTTTTGCAACGTACACAACCATAAATGTTCTGTCAGACTTTTCCCTCGCCGTGGCCACGAAGAGGTAACCAACGGCGAGCAACGGCGAAGGTTGCCTGGTGTGGCGGCGAGAACAACGAACGATCCACGTTGGATCGGCGAGGAACGACGAATACGACACCTAATACTCTTATAAAAAGCCCTTAACCAGCTCCAAGATACTAGATGGATATTTTAAGATAGATGTTACTTCTAAACATGTAACAAGTGTTTAACTAGTTATTTATTTATTTATTTATTTATTATTATTATTATTATTATTATTATTATTATTATTATTATTATTATTATTATTATTATTATTATTATTATTATTATTATTATTTTTTTTTTTCATCACATTCTTATGAATCACAATTACAATATTAATTGTATTCATTATACCTTTAGTCAGCTATTTAATGTATTACTACTAGAGGGTTTATATAAATCACAATTTACATTATTAATTGTATTCATTATACCTTTAATCAGGTATAATGAATATCCACATATTTATATGTGAATATGGTTATCCACATACCGTGTTCTTTCTAGTTCTTCAATTTATTCAAAAGCATGCAAATTTAAGAAGCAAAAGAGATTGTTACCATACTTTATTTTAAAACGAAAGAATGACCTGCCCGGGTTAATTAAACCGGTCGACCCGGGTTAACCGAAAACCGTTTAAACAAGCAAAAAACCGGTCACATCTGGCCCGGTCTTCATTCCGGTTCCCAGATCTCAGTTTAACTGGTTGAATTAACCGGTTTGACCCGGGTTTTAAAATATTGGTAATGATGTATGCTTTTAAAAGAGAAATATAAATCATTATACCGATTATTCTTCTATTAATTTAAATAACTCACCGACACCTAAGCAATATAAAGATAGGTAGAAGGATGTAGCATTTTTCTTTACAATATCTTTCTTACAATACAAAATATGAAAAGGTTCATTTTACTAATTCTCATCCATCATTTTCATTTTTGATTTTAACATTGCGCTGATCATAGGATTAGCACAACTGTAGAATTTCTATTTTAAGAAGATAAATCGCTTTCCAATTTCATAAAGAAAAAAACAAATTATTTTACAATATAACATGAAAAAGTTAAGGTTTAAAAGTTGCAAGAAAAGAGAATGAAAAACCAACATCTTAACTATTTTGCCCTCTCCCTCCCATTGGTTGATGTGAGCGTATTCGAAAGTTTAATGAACTTGATAACAAGATTGGGATGACATTGAATATCCGATCTAATGGATGTCCACTCGATCCGGCCACCCGTTACTATAGATGTTTTAGATGATATATTGGATACTGATGACAACTTGTCATCCATGAATAATGCATTTACCACCCATATATATGCGAAAAATAAAGTTAGAACTTCGTAGGGGTAAAGCTAAAGATACGCAACATATTTCTACAAATAAACACAAGTACGCAACATACTTAGTAAAGTGTCAAACGTACGCAACATATTTTCAAAAAATCGTCGATCTACGCAATATGACCTGCTAGCAGCAGGTTACCAGGTCACATAACTTTAAAAGTTACACCTTTGGTCCCAAAACTGTCTCATATCTTGCGTACATGATCCTATTTTGGTAACGGTCGTTAAAAAAGTTTTTAAAAAAACTTTTTAGCATTTTTTTTTAAAATCGAGATAAAATCTTTTTTTTTAACTAAAATTTAGAGAAAAAGAAGTTAAAAAAATTTAAAATTGAAAAAAAGGTTAAATTAAAAAAAAAAAAAAAAAAGGAAAAAAAATTTAAATTTTTTTTTAAAGTTAATATTTAAAAAAAATCAAAATTTTTCAAAAAAATTAATATTTGCGAAAAAAAATTACTTTTTTTATAAATAATAATTAATTTTTTTAAAAAATGCGTATTTTTTTAAAAATTAATTTTTATAAAAAAAATGCGTATTTTTTTTAAAAAATGCATATTTTAAAAAAATTAATAATTTTTTTAATAAAAATTAATTTTTTTAAAAAAATTAATTTTTTTATAATTTTTTTTCGCAAATATTAATTTAAAAAAAATGATTTTTTTTTAAATATTAACTTTAAAAAAAATTAATTTTTTAAATTTTTTTCCTTTTTTTAAAATTTTAAATTTTTTTAACTTTTTTTTTCTAAATTTTAGTTAAAAAAAAGATTTTATCTAGATTTTTAAAAAAAATGTTAAAAAGTTTTTTTAAAAACTTTTTTAACGACCGTTACCAAAATAGGATCATGTACGCGAGATATGAGACAGTTTAGGGACCAAAGGTGTAACTTTTAAAGTTAGGTGACCTTGTAACCTGCTGCCACCAGGTCATATTGCGTAGATCGACGATTTTTTGAAACTATGTTGCGTACGTTTGACACTTTACTAAGTATGTTGCGTACTTGTGTTTATTTGTAGAAATATCTTGCGTATCTTTAGCTTTACCCCGAACTTCGTATTAGTAAAAATTAACTACGATGGTATCGCGATCTGTAACATGAGAGAATAATAAGATTCTTATTTTATTTGTTAGATCGATATTTTTCTTCAAAATGATATGTATTCATTTTTTATATTGTTTTTACGTTTTTATAACATAATATGTATTAATTGTATTTCTTGAGACTATATTATACTATAATATAACCATCAAACATGATGTGACACAAATTCTTTTCTATAATTTTCATTAAGTTTCCTAATCTTCCCTCCTATTGGTCCTAAAGTGAGTTAACATTGTGTTTATTGACCCAATAGTGGTCCAACAGTGGAGCGGGTTGGGCTTGGCAGCAGCCCATTGGCTGGCTTGCATACCATTGATCACTGTTCACGTATTAGTGGTGCTAATACTCTTGCTAATCTACCAAACGTGTGCACTTTTTCAAACCCACGAGGGGTGCAGTTGTGCCACAGTCTCCAGCTTCATTATCTAGAGAACAAGTGTCCAGAATAGTTTTTCAAAGCATGGTCTTCCAAGTACTACACCAAGAAGGTTCATGAATCACAAATCACACAATGTATATGCATTATTGAACCAAAAGTCACCATAAACACCATTCTCAGTTTCCAGGTTTGTACAAGAAAGAAAAACAAAAAATAAAAAGTTAGGAAAAAAAAAGAACAAAAAAAAAAGAAGGTTTGTAGCAGACTGTATCACCATAATCTTTCGAGTCATAGGTATGTTGTTTTCGCTAATTTTTTCTTCCAAAAGAACCTTCTTGATCATCTCCACTATCTCTAAAGAAACAACAAATTAGTAAAACATCGATCATGGTGGGTGAAAACAAAAGATTCATTATGGTTTAGTTTTCGTTAATTCATGATTTAATCTAGATAATTGTTTTAATTTTATTTGTATTTCAAATTAGGGTTTTGTTAATTTGGGGGTTTTCTTGATTTCTTTTGCAGGTTACCTTGCTGACAATGATGTTTGCAGCTAAATCTTTTGAGGTGTTTGTTTCCAACTTTTATTATTTTCAAATAAAGGTCCCGTCATAATTTAGAGGTTTGTTTCCAACTTTTGAGGTGTTTGTTTCTGACTGTGGGTTTATGTTACATTTTTTTTCACATCTATTAGGGAGGTGGCTTGGTGCGGATGGTACTGATGATAGTGGAGTTTTTTTCAAGGATATGGTAGGCATGGATTTTTTTTAATTAGGGATGATGGGTGTGAAAAAGTTTTCACTTCTCCGAAATGTAATGAAATTAGTAAGTTTATTTCATCTTTTTAATCATCTGTGTAGGCAATTGTCATATTGTTTACTGCTGGAAGTGCTACGTTTGAAGCAAGCTGTGAATCGGTTCGACATAATTGTAACATTTTGTTTGAAGGACTGGCGCTGCTGATGAAAAAGCTGAAGTAGCAGATGGGGTTGGTTAAATGGGAACAAGAGGACATGGACATAAACTCAGGTAATGCATTAATGGACTTAAAAAGTTTGAAACTCTTTTATTAATGTGATGACGAATGTATTTTTGCTTTTTAAGTCAGTTTTTTATAACGGGTGACTTTTTGTACTTGGTTCACGCACAAAGGGAATAACTCGAAAACGCTCCTCGGGCATTAGCAACGAGTGTGTCTTCTGCTGCTTTTTGGTTGTATTGGGTCAACCCCATGCTGAATTCTAGCAAAGTTGGGCTGTGAAACAACGGACCTTATGGTGTTCGCCTTCCGAGTCGTTAGTCAAGTTTTTTTCCGCTTAGGTATTGGTAATGTTGTTTAGTTAAGGTTTGATTTGATTGACTGCATTGTCGTAATTTAACTTAGGCTTCATTCAGTTAATCGTTTATTTTTGTGATTTTCCTTCGGAGTGATTTGATGGTTTTTGGTTATGGATGCAGGTTAATTTTTGGAATTAGCGAATGAAGATTTTGGTGTCAATATTGGTGAGTTCTCATTTTTCGCTAATAATATGGTCTTCAGTGGTGTTTGGGATTGCCTATCAATTATGATTCAGGTTATTGAGGCGTTAGAGGCTTATTTTTATTTGTGGATGTATAGTTTACTTCATGATCCTTTTTTTCTTTTGAAATATATTTCACCAGTATCGAATATATAACTTTAATCGTAGTTGTACATACTGTATTTTTACTAATATATTGGTCAACAAAAGCACATCTCCACCATACTAGAATATATGAGCTGAACACATGCTCACTATTGGGAGGATACAAACTGAGCATAAATATAATGACATAATATCCATATAACTAGAAGTTATAATAGCTTATGAGGTAGCAGATCAAATGCCTAATTGTTATTAATAATTAGACAATGTTAAAATACCTAATATGGATTTAGATTATTATTATTATTATTATTATTATTTTACTTTTATTTTTTTGGGTGAAGATATTAGGAAGTTGGTTATTAGACATTCAATTAGAGACTAAATTTCATTTGTTGTGCAATATTGCTAGACTGATTTTTGTGTAGGGCTGCACATTTAGTTTATATTGTCGATGTCGTGTTTGAAATCAAATTCTATCGGTAGCAATTTTACTTTCTTCGGCTTCTATAAAGCCTCGACGGTCAAATGCATTATGTAGTTTATATGGTGCTTAAGAAGATAGGAAATAGGAAGTTATGTGGATTGATGGTTTTTGAGCTTACCAGATCATATCACTAATAGAACTTAAGTATTTGATGCATTTCTTTTATAGCTATATTTTTTTTGAAACCCCTTGGAGATAAAGAAAACCTGGACTGTGTTCATAAATAAATGGGTCTAACATAGCGAATTTAAATTTAAACACCATGTAATATTTTGCATCAAGTTGTTCATGTAGTTATAAATGTCAATATGCTTACATAAGAACAAACAAACATCGTGAAATTTATCATAAGATAAAAAAGAGATGGAATAACTAATACTTAAAGACTACAGTTATATTGTTGATAAACTATATTGATGTAGAAGCATATGACTAACTTTTTACCCTTTTTGACCTATAGATGTTTGCATAGTATATTTTGGGCTTTGCTTACTACCATTGGAGCAACACTTCTTCGTCGTTGCAGAATACAAAAAGGAACAACCTGTTAGGTCACCATATTGAAACATAAACAACCATAGAATTATTAACCAAGAATAAAGAAGAAGAAGAGACAAGTGTTTGGAAGGAACTCTTGATATATTTTATATGATGAACTTGAAATACAAATGAGAACCAACAAGCCTTAACCAAGGCTTACGCATAGTATATATAGGGGAGTCCAAGGGTTTCCATGTCATTCTAGCACTATTACATACTTGGCCCTTGGACTTCCACACAATGTGACATTACATCATAAACTTACTTAACATAAGAGATAAAATGTAAACATAATAAGTCTACTAAGCAACCTATTACAAATATAATGACCGACACTTTTCATAACGTGAAACGTGTTCCTAACAATCTCCCCCTAAGGGTCGGTCATCAATGGTGAGTGGTTGCGTGACGTCATCTTCTTAATCTTGAACTTTGGCAATTGCTTGACGTCTCATAATCGGTTAGATTAGACAAAAATTCTTTGCTCTTCAATCCTTGTTCCTTGTTGTTGAAGTGATGCATATGATGTAGTAATCTGCCTTTGGTCACTCCTTCGACTCAACTTGATGGTACGCCATTCCAACATGCTCATACGTCTTTGAACTTTTATGACTTGTACTCAAGTAATTCCCGATCATTAAATAAGATCTTTGTCTTAAGACTTTGTAGATTCCGTTGACGTTGAATCTTTCATTAACTTTGAGAAACTTTGATCTTTCTTTGACTTTGTATAACTTAGAACTTTTCGGGAAGTCTTTGACGTAAGTATGAGCATGTGGAATCAGGTGTTGGTGGTGAAGTTCCTGCAAGAAAATGGTTAGTGATAAACAACCGGCACTTACAAGTGAGAAACAGAATTTTTCACCCTCGCAATGTGGTTACTCCTTCTGCCCCTCACCATGGCCGTTCCTAATCGGATGCCCCCGAAGGAGCTAACTCAGAAAGTACCGGAGTACCCCAACGATTAGGTGAGTCGTACGAGATCACCCTACGACTGTAGACCGTCCGGCACTTACAGGTTTGGAGTTAGAATTCGTCAACAGCATAGTGTGAAGACTCCTTCTAATCCTAGCCAAGGCCGTTCCTAATCGGATGCCCCCGAGAGGGCTAACACTGACATACATACGTACACCAACGATTAGGTGAGCCGCTGGAGATCACCCCGCGACTGTAGAATGCACATGGAACGTCACCGAACACACTAAGCGTAACCCACAAGGAGTTACCGAAGTGACCTGCTGTCAGGGCTGTTTGATGTTGACCCTGGCAGGATTTCCGTTCAATCATTGAGAAAACACCTAAGTGATTCCTCTCATAAACGTTCTCGGCAGATTGCTAAGATCTGCGAAGGACTCGATAATTTACAACTGGTGTCCATTAATGTAGAACAACCAGTGTAATAAAACTAAGTGTTCCTAAGAGATCTTTGATGAATCTCGAGGCTCTAGACTCGATTAGTGCACCTATGGTTTCCTATGCGGAGATTGGGGCAGGGTCTCCTGTTTCAATATCAACCAACTCTAAGAGAAGGTCGATAGATTACACCGGTTCCCCGTGAGAATGAAACAAGTATCTTTTGAGAGATACCCGAGTGGTTAGAAGGTTTAGTGCATTGCGTCACTGGGTCTGCCCTAAGGTTGAATAAATGGAGGGCTCATTTTGTAACAATCAGTAGCAGATGAGGTGTACCCGGTGTCTGCCCTAAGGTGTTACTTTTGTAACAATCAGTAGCAGATGAGGTGTACCCGGTGTCTGCCCTAAGGTTGAATAAATGGAGGGCTCATTTCTTTTCACCCTTTTCTTTTCATTTTTTTTTCATTCTTCAACCCCTTTCTTTCCCTTTCATTCATACCCCTTCTTTTGTATCAAACCTAAGGACTTCTATTTCTAGACTATGGGAGTTGTCCTTGGGTAGATCCCTCCGGCTCTGGCGGATCATAGGACATTTTCCTATCCTTAATCACCTTATAACTCCATGTCGCCATAAAACCATTTG
>LBNU01019265.1:15211-26049 GCA_014162995.1 Artemisia annua
CAATCAAGCTTTCAAGAGTTCTAACGTGATGCCTCATCTTCAATCGTTGTCTGATTACGGCAATGAATTTCTGAGCTTCACGAACGTCCTGTTTCTTCCAGCCTACGTTCATTCCTTTGTTGTGCTTCTCCCACTTATCTTGAAGACCAGCTAAGACCTTCCTTAGTGTTTCATCCCCAAATTTCATTGTCTCTTCATACCTCATGAAGTATATTCGTCCTTGTGAAGGAAATGCGACCCCGAACGGTTTGTTGTTGAAGGTATAAGACCGCATCTCATGTATTCCAGGACACTTATCTTCTGGTTTTGTGAGGTTGAGACCTGTTTGGTAACTTTCGGCTCCCAATTGTACGTCTTCAACTCTTGCTTTGATGATTCTGTGACGAACGAAGAGAAGCAAGGAGTTGATGAAGTCGTACTGAAGGCTTCCTTGCAGGTTCTGGACCCTTCCTTGAAGTTTGAAAACGTACATGTCCTCAATGTCATTGGGGTTCAACTTTTGGAAGTCAGTTTCGCTAAAGGAATGCAACTTATCATCACTTCTATGTACCACAATCTTTTCAAGGAAGTTGTAGCCGTATCTTTTGTCAGTCTGTGGAATGTCGGTGATGGCAAGAATTCTGTCTTCACAGTACACAGATCCCTTGGTCTTGCAAGTTGCCAATTTCCATTTGTGAAACCATCGTCTCATTTTGGGCCAGTGGAGTGTGCCCAAGGAAGCTTCATCATTGTATTTGGAGACCGTTGAGCAGTATAAGCCTCTCATTTGCTCATGCAAATTGTGAATGGGGTACGAAGCAGCTTTGAATTTTGTTAGAGATGATGCATATCGATGATCAGGGTCAGTGTTGCCATGGATTAAGTATTTCAAATCCTTGTTGAAGAAGTATTCCTTTGGGATTCTCGGGTATGCAGTTTTACCGAGAAGAGGCAGCGATTGTGTGAAGTCTTGAAACTTCAGCTCTTCAGTGAGTGGCGTGAGAGTATCCCAGGCTGCCCTTGGTTCCCAATTAATGTCTTCAGACAGTGCACGTGCTACTTCTTCAATGTTATATTCGAACTCAATCTCATTTGTTGTGCAAGTTTTGAAGTCAGTAAACCCTGCCTTTCGAATCTCCAACAGATCAGATAATTGAAGTCTTTGAATTTTCATTACTTTCTTCAGCCGTTTAGTGAATCCAATAACTGATCCTTCAATAGGCGCTTCAGACTCAGGAATGTCTGGATAAGCATCAACCATGTCGTTGAACCAATTAAATCAAGGAGCTGAGGGATCGAT
Source organism: Artemisia annua (assembly GCA_014162995.1). Classification (NCBI taxonomy): domain Eukaryota; kingdom Viridiplantae; phylum Streptophyta; class Magnoliopsida; order Asterales; family Asteraceae; genus Artemisia; species Artemisia annua. The sequence goes on from LBNU01019265.1 coordinate 16,491, forward strand.
CCATTCTGGAGCTGGAAGTACTTGAGCTTCCTTTGGTGGTTCGTTGACATTTGTGGGCATTGTGAGATCTTCAATCGGAACATCATCAAACTGTACACCTTCCATTGGTGCTGCTGTCTCAGTCGGAACCTCAGTTTCTTCCATCTGAATGCTACTTGAAGACTGCCTTTGGGAAGACTCTTTCCTTGTTTCAGACGTTTTACCGGTGAGAGGTCGAGATGAGGATGATTCATGAAATTTCTTCTTTCTTTGATCAGATGGACGATCATCTGGGTCTTTGTCATCTCTGCGTCTTTTTGGTTGTCTGGGTGGTTTACAAGAAGCGGTCTTTGTAGAGGCTTTCTTCATGGATTCCATCAAAGCTTTTCGAAGTTCAGCTTCATTAGGGTCATCGACAATAGCTTCCAAGAGTTGACCTTTAAGTTCATCAACAGTTGGCTTAGCTGGTACTGTTTGAAGAGTCATTTGAGTAGTCTGTAAAGTTTTCGAAACAATCTCCTTTAGATCTCTTTTGACGAACTCTTCCAATGTTCCCGGGAGGTTGTCACGGAGATACTTTTCGACTTCTCTTGGTACCTTTTCTTTGATGGCTTTTTCGATACTTTGACCTTCCAGTTTATCCAGCTTCAACTTCTGCTTGTCTTGTTCCTCCTTAAGCTTGTTAACAGTTCTGGTGATCATATTAAGTGCACCAGGTCCACTCTTTGAAGTTTTTGGAGACGATTGTACTTGTTTTGATGGTTGTGTTTCAGTGGAAGGTTCAGGATGTTTCTGAGATACGGCAGTGCTTGGAACAATTTGATAATCGTCGACTCTGTTGCTTTCGTCGTCCGATTCTGGTTGATCATCAAGGTTACCTCCTTCATTTTCACTTTCATTCTTTTCATCATCAGATTCCTCATCACTATCTTTCTTTTCATCTTCTTCGTCTTCATTATCATCTTCACTTTCCTGATCACTATCCTTAACCTTTTCATCATCAGATACTTTCACCAGCTCATCACTACTCTCCTCCTGTTCTTGCTCAGATTCATCGTCCTTACCAGACTTTGTTGCTGTACTTGAGGATTGTTCGGCGTTGTCTGATTCACTACTGTGATGAGACTCAGATTGAGTATTGGAGCCCGATCTTTCAGATTCCTCTGGTTGTGTGTCTGCTTTTGAGCTGGAGCCTTGACCTTTCTTTCTCAACTTTTCCAGTCTCTCTTCCTCAACCAGTCTGCTTTCTTTCAATGTCTGCTTGAGTAACTTAGCCTCTTCTGAAGCAGTTAGTGGTTGACTCGCTTCTTTAGAAGACTCAATCTCTTTTCCCTTTCCTGTTTTTCTTTTCTTAGTAGGTTCCTTGACAACTTCTTCTTCAACAGGTTCATCGGGTTCATCGATGGGAGCGAGTTTCTTTTTCGGTTGGCGTGTTACCTTCTTTGATCTTCTTTTGGGAACCTTCAACAGCTTGGCACCAACCTGTCCACTTCGTTCAGCAGCATCATATACTTTATATTCCTCTGTTTCACGGACTTCATCAGATAGTAGACATTCCGGAATCCTCATTCCTTTCCTGGTAGTGCTGGTGGATTGAACACGAGCAGATGTGAGTAGATGATCCATAGATGGTGTATGTTGTTTGTCATTGACTCTAGGATCAATGTCAGAATATTTGTTCATGAAGTGAAGGATTAGGAGTTTGGTGAATCTGGAGAATGGTACTTTCTTGTCCTGCTGTTTCTTAATTCGAGCAGCCTGATACAGCATGTCATCCCATATAATCTGAGCATAGTCAATATTGGCCTTGTTGATTACACCCCAGAAGAATTGCAGAAATTCGAGTGACGGATGCTCATGACCAGTTTGTCTACCGGTGATAGAGTTGGTGAGAATGGCATAAAGTGTTAGCCATGGTTGTGGAATGTTTTTGCGGTTAATGGTTTTGAGGAGTGTGATTCTTTCTTCTGATTCATCATACCCAAGTTTTCTAAGGAATCTAATAGCTTCAGACAGAGAAGGTGGGTTTGTAAATTTTGGAACTTCTTTGGATCCTTTAGCAGGGAGACCCAATACCGATCTAAGAGTATCCACCTTGAACTTGATATCTCTGCTGTCTATACGTACAGTGATTGCATTGTGATCCTTATTGGGTTTAAGATCCTTCCAGAACTGTAAGATGTAGACTTCAGGTACAGTACATGTGTTAGTAAGGACTTTGCTGATGAAGTGATGTTGCAGAATTATTGGAATGATGGCACAGGTAGGATGGCACGTAATCTTATCTAGATCAATCCTTAGGTTGGATTTGCTGATGTCTCTTTCATCTCCATGAATCAGTTCATGTCGAGGAGTCGGTGTTTGAGACATTTTGATACCTGAAAGAGAACAACACAAGCAACCAAGTACATGTGGACGAGTTAACGTTAGTGAATAATCCTATGACTATTACAAATCATGAAAACATCACAGATACACTCAACCAAGTACACTACATACATGCTATTGTTTTGAAAAATTTTGGCAGAGTTTCTTTTCATAAAATGGACAAAAATAGAACCCATACGATGATGGTTCTAATCCAATCTCCTTACTCGGAGTGAAAGAATGTATAGCAAGCACGTATATATCCATTAGATTGAACATAGATCAAGTATATGCCAAAACACATCATACAAGTGCATATTAGAATCACAGACCAATGTACCACACATATTAACATGATAAGCAAAACAGACCATCACCATACTCGCTATGGAGACTAGACAAATCATACTCGCTATTCACATAAAACAGTTCATACTCGCTACAAAAAAACGTCCATACTCGCTATGAAAGTTTTAAGCCATACTCGCTAGTAAACTTAAGTCCATACTCGCTATCACTTTAGGACCATACTCGCTAGCAACATGTAATCATACTCGCTATGCAATTTTTCTCAGACCATACTCGCTATTACAAGAAAAAACTCATACTCGCTATATACAAGAAATTCATACTCGCTATCACAAAAAATTCGTACTCGCTATGCAAATTTTTGGCCATACTCGCTAGCAAAATTAGGTCCATACTCGCTATCACAAGAGAAGTTCATACTCGCTATGACAAAAAAATTCATACTCGCTATGCAAATGTTCAGACCATACTCGCTATGTACATACGGAGTCATACTCGCTATGGTACAGTCCATACTCGCTAAGCACAATTCTACCATCATACTCGCTAGCACATTAACAAGATTCATATTTGCTATGTTTAACACGAACTCATACTCGCTAATCAATGTTAAAGGACCAAACTCGCTATCATAAACAATAAGTCAGAACCAGTATTCAAAGAAAAAAGCAATGAGAACAAATTTGGTCCATAAAGCAAAACGAGTGAAGCATAAACCCCACAAAGATGATTTCTCATCTCCTAAACACCTACCCAAACAGCTTTTAGCACTTAATTGCAACAAAATCTCACCCACCAATAACCCCCAATTTAATCGAGCCCTAATTCAATGAGCATGCAGATTTCTTTGTAAGATTAAGGTTAGAATGAATTTAATGTATTAAACTTACAATTTAAATGGAAATCTTGCAATTAACAATCGAATTAGAGAAGAAGGAGTGTGGCAGCGTGTGTATGTGTTTGTATGGTGAGTGGGAAAAATAAAATCGTGGGTTTTAGGCAGATATAGGTTACCATAAGTCATAAGTTTGAGTATTGACATGATTAGTCCCTGTGGTTTTGGTTTTTCAGAGTATAACACATATGGTCCTTGTAGTATGAGACAACACATATACGAGTAGAACACACGACTTATCATGAACCAAAAAATTATTTAAGTTATGAAAATTTAAACGAGCTATCGGTTCGATGATGTGTCGGGATAATCATATGAAGAAGAGAAATTTTAAAAAATAAAGTGACGATGATGAGAAAATCTTGAAAAAATTCTCCCCCTCAAGATATGTTTGTTTATAAATGTTGAAAGCGTTTGTTTAAAACATATCTCGAAGATTCAGCAACTTCTTCATAAGTCGGAGCTGGTGCGAAGGGATTAAAGAACGCATTTGGATCGTACTCAACATGTGTGGGTTTAGGTGTTTGATTCAGATCTTCAGCTGGTTTGTCTGCAGGAGAAACAGTTTGTTCTTCTGTAGTTGGTGATTCCATTGGTGGTGCATCATTCCCTACGTTAGTAGTAGTAGGTGAAGATGTGTCAGGTGCGACTTGATTAACAATTGGAGCAGCGGAATTAGTGGGCGCCTCTGATGCACTCGGAGCAAAGGTATCATCGAACAGTGGAGCAAACAGTTTTTCCAAATCTTTACGTGAGATAGACAACGGTTCAGTTGAAGAATCTGGGAAGTTAAGACGGTTTATTTCGGGTCCTAAGCTGTGTTGCTCAGAAGCCATATCGGAGAGTTCATCGAAATTAGCATGGATTGTCTCTTGGATTTCTCGTGTGCGACGATTGTAGATTCGGAAACCTTTGGAGTGTTCACAGTACCCTATGAAGACTCCAATGTCGGCTTTAGCTTTGAGCTTACCAAAGTCATCACGATCATTGTGAGGGTAACAAAGAGCTCCGAAAACATGAAAGTGTTGAACATTTGGTTTCCGTTTGTGAACAAGCTCATACGGAGTTTTGTTGTGGCGTTTGTTGATCATGCAACGATTCTGCGTGTAACAAGCAGTTGAAACAGCTTCAGCCCATAAGAAGTCTGGTAATTGAGCGTTGATAAGCATTGTCCTAGCAGCTTCCACAAGTGTTCTATTACGACGTTCAACAACCCCATTCTGTTCTGGACATCTTGCTATTGTTGTTTGATGCTCAATTCCCACTTTCTCAAAATAATCCCGAAGAATCTGATTCTTAAACTCGGTACCATTATCCGTTCGGACAATTCTGACAGTGTTACGCAGTTGAACCTGAATCTTGGTGAGAAAGGTGATGATCATTGATGGAGCTTGATCTTTGCTACGTAAGAAGTAAACCCAAGTCCATTTAGAAAAGTCATCAACTATTACGAGGATGTAGCGTTTCCCATTGATCGTTTGCACTCGCATTGGACCACACAAATCCATATGAAGTAAGTGAAGAACATGGGTGGACCTTGATTCACTGATTGAGTTGAATTGTGCACGCTTGCTCTTTCCTTGTTCACATGCCGGACATAGGTGATCTTTTGTAAAGCGAAATCGAGGAAGACCTTCAACAAGCTTATGACGAGCAAGATCCGTCATTGTTTTGAAATTTAAATGAGACATACGCTTGTGCCATAACCAAGATTTTGTTGAAGTTGCTTTGGAGAGAAGACAAATTGGTGAAGAAGCAATCATATCTGATAACGAAATTGTGTAGAGACCTTTAGCGCGTTTACCAGACATCAAATTGTTTCCTTGAAGATCACGAACAAAGCAAGTTTTCTCTCGAAACGCTACTTCCAAATCTCCATCGCAAAATTGACCAACTGAGAAAAGATTGTGTCCAAGTCCTTCAACATAATAAACCCGACTAATTTCGATGTTCCCTGTGATATAATCTCCATAGCCCATGATAGCAGCAAAGTGATCATTCCCGAATCTGACAGTGCCTATAAACTTTGAAACAAAGTTCTTTAACATTTTGAGATTGCCTGTCATGTGTCGGGAACAGCCGCTATCAACAATCCAAAGTATGATTTGAACCACCTGCATCACATGAAGAAGACAAAGGTGGAGCAATGGTCACATTGGAACCCTTAGAAGAAGTGGGTTCCGATGGGTTAGAAACGCACATATCATTAACTTTTGGTATCCATTTAAAACTAGGATTCTTTTGTAACCACTGTTGCCATATCCAACTAGACTTAGCTTTCTTCTTAGTGAACGCATTAGGTGTTTCAACTTTCCTAACTGTTGATTGGGCAATGGGAGTGTCTAAAGCAGCATCAGAAACTACACTCGGCTTTCTACCTAGCACAGACTTAGAAGCAATGGGGGGCCTATTAGAACTGCCAGTGTTACGTTTCTTATTACGAGATAGGATAGTATTAGCAACACATTTGGTGTGATCACCAGTCAACATACTTTTACGACAAAACACACAAGATGCATTAAACTTAGAAATATTCAAAGGTTCAGCATTCGTTACACATTGATTCAAATTACAGACAGATAAATCAGAATCTAAATCAGTAGCAACATGCATTTTATTCAAATTCCTATTGTGATCTTCTACTTCAGAGGTCTCTAGAGGTCCACTTCTACGTTTCCACATTCTATTCTTCTTTTTAAGCTTTTTCCTCTTTGACTTGCTAACGCTAGTAGTGGGGACTAATCCTGTAGAAGTCGAAGCAATCACATTAGAGTTATGAGGGTGTGTTTGTTTGGAGGATGTGTCAATGGTATACATGCCTGGTGCAATTACATTGGTGCTAACTGATTTTCCTTTCTCAATTTTCTTGAGCTTCTCTTTTAACTCAATGATGATGTGCTGTTTTTCTTGAATATCACTTTGAAGCTTTTTGTTAGACTGAAAATACGCATTACGATGTTGTTCCCATTCAGCACATTCAATTTTCAAATTTGCAATCTCTTTTTCATAATTTGAAAGTTGATTTTGTAAAACTGCATTTGCTTTTTCAAAAGATGATGAATTGACATTGTTTTGCAATTGTAATTCAAAACCTAAACTTTGAGATTGACACCATTCAAGCTTATATTTCAGTTGACAAATTTCTTTTGAAAGTAAACTTTGCACATCATCACTTCGTGTTGAGAGAGCCTCATTTTCATACTTCAGTTTTTCAATTTCATCTTTTAACAACTCATTTTCTGTTTTGTGATCTTCAACAAGTTCATAAGTACCACATTCATACAGAGCATTCATAATCACAGACAATATATCAGCATGAAGAACAAATTCTAAAAGGCGATCAGATTGTTTTTGTAAAACTTTGTTACGGCGTTGCTCTTTTGAAATAGTGTTCTCAGTTGCTTCAAAAATGTCTACCATATTTTTCACCTCTTTCTGTAGTTCCTGTTCCCAGTGTGTAGCACAAAGACGCAAGTGTTGGACATGTGGCAAAAGTTGTTTTTGAAAGACCTCTCGTTTTTCTTTTTCATAAGCAGATTGAAAAGTTGCAACCGTTATTTGAGAATTACGGTCAATCGCTTCTTCTAAAAAATTGATATCTTCCATAAACGTTTTAAAATACCTAAGTACTTTCCAACTTGTGGTTAATGGTTTAAATTGACATAAATCAGGTAAAGAACCATTTATTTGTGCCACTGGTTTAACCGGTCCTACATTAGAGGATGACTCACAAATTTCCATTAAAGTCCATGGTTGCTCGGTTTTTTCTTGTTGAGGAACAGATTTTACAGAAATTGATGTATACTTTTCGTAGTCAAAAGGTGTATTATAAAAAACATTTTCTAATTTAAGTCGTGTCTCATCTTCAATTTCAAATTCTTCTTCACGATCATACACAACAACACGCACAACTGATTCATCAAAGAAATGATCTGCACTGTATATCTTAGGAATTTCCTTGAGTGCTGTTTTGAGGAACTGTGGATTTTCAAAACCAATGCCAAATCTATTACCATCGTGTTTTTGCTGTATTGAAAACTTTTGTATTGTAGAAATGGTGTCACCAGTTTTATAAACCACATTTTGAAAGTCCTTGAGTTTGTTTTCTAAGTCAAGAATTTCTTCAATATAAGAATCAGCACGTTCCCTTGATTTTTGTTTATGTTCTTTGAAATCCGTTTGACACGTTGTCAACTCAGCTTGTTTTTGTAAAAGTTCGTTTTTGAGTTGATCAATTTGTTGTTTGTGTTCAAACTTTTCTTTTTCCATTTGAGAAATCAAATCATTTTTGGAACATGTTAATTCGCGAACTTTATTTTGTAAATCTTGTTCTTGAATATAAGACTTTTGAAACGCAATCTCAAAGCTTTTCTCTCTATTATTCTGTGTTTCAAAATCATGAAGGCGTGTTTTACAGCACTCAAGTTCATTCGTTAACAATGCAACTTTAGCTTTTAACTTATCATTTATCTCATTGCATTTAATTATTTGAGCTTGGGTGGTCATAAGAGCAGTTCTGATCTCAGACTCTGAATCAATCATAGGCTCATGTTGTTCTAGATCTTCGTTGTTATCTTTATCAATTGGAGTATTAAATGTGACTTCGGAGTTAATTTGATCGACATCGTCAAATATAACCTCAGCGGTAATTTGATCGTCATCATCAAATATAACTACGGGGTCCATTTGATATTCCTCTTGGTTAGATAATAACGACTCATCATGAACAACTTGTTCCTTGTTTGAATCAGATTCGGAAGATGAAGCAATATCATGAACGAAGCATGGGATTGGTTCAAATACCTGAGACAGACCGTCAGTGTCGTACACTGGGCCTGAATCATTAACTTGATGTTCATGCATATTTGCCATCAGCATCACAGCAGCATTAGCTTCCAAATCCTCCATGTCATCATCAGACTGAGCAGTAGCCATGAAACTGTTGTTCCCCTCATTGCTGGCATTTCCACGTGCTTCATCCTGTAGTGCAAGTAGTAGAGCTTCTTTGTGGAACTTGCTGCCCTGAGTACGTGGAGACGGACATGCAGTAGCTACGTGACCCACCCCGTTGCAGTTGTAACAGCGAACAACCGTTTTCCCTGAATCATTGTTACCCTGTTCCATAATTTCAACCCTTTTCGGAGCAGCACCAACATTGTTGCGATACCCAGTATTAACCCTTTGTCCTGTACCATAATTACCCATACTGTTTCCTGACCTAAACCTTCCAGCATTACGATTCTGCACTTCAACACGACCATCCTGGATAACAGCTTGATTCCTTGTGTTTGATGAGGAACGAAGTCGATTGTTGGACTTAGTTGAGAACTTGCGAAAAGCTTTAGCAATGAGAGCAATTCCTTCGTTCAAACTGTTGAAGTCCTCATCCTCATCATCATTGGTGGAATTGGAATAGTACATTGAATCAGTGTTGTCATAAGATAGATTGCCGTGCACATTTGGATCATATGGAACCATTTGCTGAGACGATTGTGGTTGTTGGTAGGTGAGGTAATTCGGATCCTGAGCAAAACCTTGTTGTGGAGTGAATTGTGATTGAGCCATAAGTGCTAAGGAGTTTGGTGTTGGAGACGGTGACAAACTTGCACGAAGAGCCCGATCTTTGTTAACTTCACTTTCATGATGCTTCAAGTAGTCAAACAACAAGCTGTATGAGGCTTGGTGAAGGTTCTTCGCTTGTCTAACAAAGGTGACATACTTTTGCCAATCAGGACCAAGACAACTCAAGAACATAGTGTTGATGGCAATCTTTGGAAGCTTGACATTGCATCGATCTAGATCGTTGACGATGTTGGTGAATCGATGATAGTACGATTCAAGTGATTCCCCTGGTTCAATCATGAAGTTCTCGTATTCCAAATAGAGCTTTGACTCCATGTCTTCTTGATTTAACTCAGTACCTTCCATCAAGAGATGAACATGTTCCCACATATCCTTTGCAGTCTTCTGAGCATCCACACTGCGAAAGATTGGATTGGGAATTCCTTG
>LBNU01019266.1:0-11874 GCA_014162995.1 Artemisia annua
AACCCATCAAGCGATGCGGAAATGGATAAATGAAGACAAATGACAAAAGCTCAATTATGAGCCAAAAGTTACGGAGAAACCTGTCTCAGTAATATAATAGTATACAGCCTCTGTTGTAGCCACTACTTTTATGTGAGGTGTGATGTATGCTAAAGTAATTTTGTTTTAGTAATATGTAAAGAAAATAATGTAAGGCCTGTCGCCCATAGTACTGAGTACCTAGAAGTTATCTGGAATAGTAGTATGTCACTATCACATCACTTTATGTTGTATAATGAGCAGCCTCAGAAATAAGAGATTGGATTTTTAAGGTTAAAATCGTTGTGTTACATTGACTTAAATTCTTCTCTTATCTGTGAAAGATTGCCTTCTGAATAGCAGACCTCATGTTGAAGCTTTGCCTCTAATAGCTGATCCACATCCCATACCATCATCATCAATGTACTATCACACTATCAATGATAATCACCCACTAAACAATACAATGAATTAACATATATATGCACCACAATCGACACATACAACAAAATAATATCTACAAGCAACTAATGATTCTCTTTCACATCATGCACATGATTTCATCCATGCAGTACTAATTTTCGCTATAAATTATGACCCCGTCCAGGTAAGTACCTTTCTCAATGGCCTCTTCCCCTTTTTATATTACCCCACTAGCCTTTCTCTTTGTTCTCCACATCGATGTGGGATAGGATCAATTTGCTCATTTAAAATCTTAACTAGTTTATTAGTTCCATTTTTTAACACAACCTTTGAAACAATATAGAACGAATCTGTATTATTTCTTGATCATGTCCAACTAGTATGGTTAATTTTCATTCTCTTAAGTTTATAGTTTGCTAACATAGTATATTTTGAACCTCATGTGAAGTGATTGTACATATTGTAGTTATTCTGCATACTGAAAAGATTGAAACCAAGAGTTTCTGAAGTTAAAGACACAAAACTAAGCGTGCATGAACTCTGTCGTTTGAACCTGCAAACAAGCTACCTTGATTGGAGATTAACGACTCAGTAGCTGATATACATAACCTTAGCCAACTGAATACATAAACGATCAAAGGCAATAAAGATGAACCATATCATAACCCAAAAAAGATCATCATCAACAATGATTCGCTAGCAGAATTGAAAATAGACGCCTATATGTTGTGTAATATACTAATAGATTACTTTTCTATTCGATCTATTATGAGCTATCCTTGCAGATAAAAACAAATTGTCATAGTTTTCATCTGCAGGTTAAAATCTTCAAGTTTAGGAATTAGGAATATAGATTGATTATTACTATAGTTTATTACGATAAATGCCGTGATATATTATACAACTTGCCACAACTAGTTGATCCGACCAAGTATGCATTACGATGCACACCCACAAATAAAGGACCCATCTTTCACCACTATACAAACACTTCAGACTGAACAAGCATAGTTTTGTTACATCGGACAAGACAATTACATTATGAGAGATATATACATATTTGAGTAACAGAAAACTATCTAAACGATTATCATGTATTGCCACATAATCCGCTAACATGTCCACTTCTTTAGCTCAAATAAGGTTATGTAGCTTTTTTGCATTACCTTGATGTTTTACTAAGATTCTGGATCTGTAACACGATACAAACTAGTTGAATGCGTCTCCGTACAAGAAAAATCAATGGAAGGAGAACGAAAAACACTATAAAAAAATCAAGATATTGCTTGGTTTTGACCAACGTTATGAGACTTGTATCATTGAATCAAAGCGTTATTGACTTTGCTTGATCAATAGTTCTGCTGATGTGCCAAACATCAAAATCCCGGCCGGGCCATACAAGTTTCTGCATAAAGCTTTTTATCATAATGTACATTTTCTTTCTTCTAATTGGTTAAGTCTATTCGAATATAGTTGCATTTATGCTAATCATGTTCACTCAAAGTAACCGCAACAATTTGGAAGTGGTTAATCATTTATATCTACTTATGGCTTTACATGTTAAGAGTTTTGGGATTTCTAACAATAATTCGTGTGAATCACATATATGACTCAAATTGCAACTATTTTTATTATGAAGGTTCATTCCGCGTGATTAATAAGGAATCACAGATAGACCTCCGTGCTTCGCACAGAGATGTTTTTCTCTTATAAGTTGTATCACATATTTTATTCTAATTCACAAAGTTCATACGAAATGTCTCACGCACAGCAAGTGAAAAGAACTTTCCGTGCTCTGTATGTAGGCATGCCCATTTTTAAGTATCCAAATCTTTAGCATAAGACACCACGTCTGATGTTAGTTCCAACGATCAACTCATAAATAAGGAACTTTACCATTTGAATCTGCAATTCCTAACTTTATTACACATGGAGTGTATGTCTCACCGCACATGCTATATTTATTATACATATTGCTTAATTTTCATTAGGCTGGATCAAAGGGCCTAATCCGTTCGGTTTTCCAAGAGATTCCAGTGTCATGTAAGCCACAAAGTCACAGACTGAAACAATGTCATCAACATAGCTTGTAAACAAAGTTATATTTCTGGCTGGTTCAGTCAAACTTGGGATTTAAATTATCCATCTAATTTTTGACAAACGAAAAAATATAGATTACGTCGCTATGATGAAAGGATAGTGAAATAGCAAGAAAGGCTATGAGAACCTTACCTTACACACAAATCTTTGAATAGTTACAGTTCTAAAACGCTTGATATTGCTATCGAACCTTGAACTCGACTCGATGAACTGACATGAAGGTTGATCTTATACAATGTGCACACATTTAACTTTCTTAGAACAACCACCAAGGTGGCTTACTTTCATGTCCTAACAAGAGGTTAAGGTTTAAACCTCACTTGATTATTGGGGGTGGCTAGGAAAATGGACAAATGGTTGGACTTGGTTACGGGATACCCCGGTTAGGGCGTGTATATATGAGTCAAAGACTCGTCCGCCCGAATGATATGAATAAGAAAAACTTCATTCATCTATGGTTAGGGCGTGTATATATGAGTCGAAGTTTGGTGTAAATCACATCCCATTTTGAAGACGTAACTAACAACTAGTTTTTAGTGTTCAAACTAAAAAAGCTGATTTGATAAGTAGTGCGTAGTGTTTTCGTTTTTATTTAAACGCTAGTTTTACAAATGTTACTCAAAAAAGCGTTGTCATATAAACACTACTGCTAGTTCAAAATACGACGGGTTACATTAAAATGATTTTGTTTTTTGAGTTACATAAATTAGGGTCGTAAATGAACTGAGTACTGCCAAGCTCGAGCTCGGCTCGAACACTAAAACTCGAGCTTGATCGAGTTTTTGATTTCGATCCCGACCTCGACGCATCATCTAAAACCCAAGGTCAAAACTTCGATTCGAGCTCGATTATTTCCAATAAGCTCGAACTAGACTCGATTATTATGAAAACTGAATAAGTAAATGCGTATAAAAGGGTAAAAGTGTAATTTAATCGAAAGTCAATAACGCTCGTGAGCCTCTCAAGTCGAGTGTTTTAAAGCTTGAACTCGACTAAAAAATGTACTCGAGTAGTTCGAGCGCGACTCATTTAAATCAATCGACTAGGAATGTCTCATTTACATGATCCATGGTCCAAAATTTTATTTTAGCACGCAACACATCCCCAAATAGGGCTGAGCACGGTTTGAAAACCGGACTATACCGACCAAAATCGAATCAGACCGAAAACAGATTCAGCTCAAAACACCGGACCGATGACCGAACCGAAATGCTCGGTCTAGGTCCAGGTTGGTCCGGTCTGGTCCAACAAAGCAAAATGATCGATTGTGCGTAAGGCCGAACCGAGGACAAAATATGAGGATAGTGATACACCGAAGACCGGACTGAAATATGTTCGGTCATGTCTGGTTGGTCTAGTCTGGTCCAACAAAGCAAAATGATCGATTGTGCATAACGCCGAACCGAAGACAAAATATGAGAAAAGTGATGAACCGAGGACCCTGAAATATGTCCGGTCGTGTCCGGTCCGTCCAGTTTCTCAGTTCGATTCGATCCCAAACCTAATCATTTATTACAAGGAGTAAATAAAGTTTTACATTTACATTTTTACCGGCATCAAGAAAGTCTGCCCTCTGCCCCCACCTCCCTTTTCCTTCCCCCAAATATTCTTGTATTCAACTCGTGAGCACTTCTCAACAAACAAACATTTTCATCGTCAAGATCTTCCTCAAAATACTCTTCCTTCGGTAAGTAATCATAAATTAAATCAAACATTTAATATAATATAATATAATATAACATGTTTGATTAACCAGATCACAATTCACATAATCAGGGATTCACTATATTAATCCAGCTCTTATCTAGATTCCTCTTTTCAGTAATCTAGATCCGTACAGTTGGGTTTCACATATAAGCTGTAGTTTTGTTGTTGTAAGGATTGCTTATTTTATGAGCTTTTAGGAGCTTTTAGCTTTTGGGATTAGGTTTAGTTGTAATTGTTGTTTTGTTGTTGTTAGTGTTTATATATTACCGTTTAAACGCTCCAATTTGAAACGATAAGCGTCGTTTTGATACATAATTCCGGCTATAGCTATGTTACTAAACGTTTTTATAAAATAAGCAATTTATGCAGCAAGTAATTTAGAAAAGTGATAAGGTGTTTTAGGCCGTGTTTGGCGACTAAGAGTTTAGCGTTTAGAATATAATGCTTGTTTAGCAACGGCAAGTTTAGGTTTTGGGTTTTGGATTTTGTTTAGCGGCTCCTATTTGAACGATGATAGAAGAAGCAGTTAGCTTTTACGTCATTTTACACTTTATAATTACAACTATAGCTATGTTACCAAATGCCTTTAGGGGGTTATGAAATTTAAGCCCATAAGTCTCAAAATAAACTGGAAAATTGGGGATTATGAAATTTAAGCCGAAATCCAATAAGCTCATAAGCCCGCATATAAGCTAAAACAAACACCCCCTTATGTAACAAGACGCTACTGTCACGTTACAAAGTTACAGGCTACTGCTAACAGCTACGTGTTAGTTTTTTCAAACATAGCCTTAGGAAGTGATTTGTGTAATATGAAATGATTTTGGTTGTGATTCAGTTATTATATACATTTTTGTGTGTTTAGTATATATAATCGATGCATATAGCCTATTTATACAACAAATAAGCAATTTTGTTGATGTAGAGATTGTTTATTTCAGACTGATAACAGCTTATTTACAAAAGTAGTGGTGCTTTAGGAAAGGATTTGTGGAATATGAAATGATTATGATTTTGGATTTGAATGTGAAACAGGTTGTGTGATTGAAGGGTATTTTGTAGAGTAGAGTAGAGATGAGTGAGGTTTTTGAAGGATACGAGCGGCAGTATTGTGAGCTGTCAACCAATTTGTCGAGAAAATGTGGTGCTGCTGCTTCTGTTATTGATGGAGGTATGAGATCATTTTGAACGCAAGTTTACTGTCTTATGTTCTCAGTATGATTTCTTTCGGTTGTGATTGTGTTCTATTATGAATATATGCTAATCAGCAGGCTATCATTTGTTTGTTTCAGTTGATGTCCGTAATATGTCATGCATGTATAACAAAGTTAAAAGCTGTGTAGCAAGTTTGAGTTGAGTTTTGAAGAGAATGTCTTGTTTTGCACTTGATCGTAAATAAGATAGAATATGTGGGGCTCAAATTATAGGTCGTACGATTGTAGAAACATCCTTAAGAATTCATTTTCTCGAAAACCAGAATTTTTAATGTGTAATGTAGCTATGGTTACAACAGTCACTGAATTCTAGTCTATATCCATTGAGTGACATTTGTAGCGGTTCAATCTGTTGGAACTTGGAAGTCACTTAATAAATGCAAACGGATTTGACAAATTTTGTACCTATGGTTAGTTGGTTGCTGTATATCTGTCAACACTTTACGAGTGCTTGTCATAGACAGTTCCACAAGATGTACCTCAATCTGCAAATAAACCGTTAAGTTAACACCTTTTGGTCCAGTTCCACCTAGTGGCCCTACTGCTGAATCTGATTTAGCTTCTTAGTCTACTTAACGGCTGTTCAGCTTTCAGCTATGTTAATAGGGTGATCAAGAGCTATTTTTTCCTTGATATTTGTGTATGCTGATTATCTTTCTGTTGTATTTATAGATGTTTCATTACTATAGGATATATTACGCTATGAGGGTGTTTGTTTAAGCTTATATATGGTTTATGAGCTTATTTGTTTTTCGGCTTATATTTCATAAGCCCCAAATTTCCGGCTTATATTGAGACTTGTGGGCTTTTATAACTTAATTATAATATGATAAACTCATATAAGCCCATAAGTCTCAAAATAAGCCGGAAAATTGGGGCTTATGAAATATAAGCCGAAATCAAATAAGCTCATAGTCCACATATAAGTTTAAACAAACACCCCCTATATCAAATAATCAACATCATGTTAGTATATCAACATAGTTGCTCATAAGATAAAAATAACAACACGGATATTGGAAGCTCCACTAAACATCTGATTAGAAGATGTAATCACAAGAAGGTCGTAAGGCCACATTAGTGTTTCCTAAAAACTCGTCTTAAGATTACATTTGACTAATGATTAAGCTCTTCCATATTTCAAAAAAAAGCTCTTCCATAAATACACATGTTCGATTTTGTGGTTGCAGTTAGTTTCACTGTTTTTTTTCTTCTGGTTAGCCTTCTTTGTGAAGTCCTACGTATTAGTCATAAGTTTTGATTTGGGAATGCCGAGCCTGGGTGTATAATTGTGTACATGTTGTTCATTGCTCACTCGCTATTATGTGTAAAAAAAAATGGACTGCTGTAATCTATGTTATAATGCCTATATGGAAACTGATATTTTATTGCACCAACATGACATGCAGATCAAAAACACAAAGAGATTATAGAATTACAATCTGGATTAGATGAGGCTGATGTTCTGGTAATGAATATACCTCTATCTTTGTTTTTATGCAACTTCCTGCAGTTCCGGTATATAATATACATAAGAAAACTTGTTTCAGATAAGAAAAATGGATCTTGAGGCAAGAAGTTTGCAGCCAAGCGTGAAGGCAATGCTGCTTGCCAAGCTTCGAGAATACAAATCTGATTTGACTAAATTGAAAAGGGAAGTTAAAAAACTTGCTTCAGCTAAATCCACCGCACACGAAGAGTTGCTGGAGTCTGGAATGGCAAATGCCCATATGGTAAATCCACATTCTTGCTACATTGCAAAATGGGTGGGGTGGGCAGGCTGGGTAATGTGTCAAAACGGGCTCATTTGGTTGACCCACCAACATTTTGTACATTATCTTATCAATAGTTAATGCGTTTATATATGATTAAAAAACTACGTTATCTCAATAACAATCTAGCTTGTTTTAAAATGAAACAGTTTGGGAGGTTATAACCTGTAAGCATAAAAATAGGCGTTGGGTGACTTTCAAAGTGTTTGATCTGATTCATTTTAGCTAATTTTTGCTTGATATGACCCCTTTGTAATAAAACCATTACATAACACAAATCTACCCACTTATTAGTTAAGGGGTCGAAATTGCCACCTCTATTTTTCACTGGCTCCTTTGATGTTTTTGTCATTTGAATAAGTCACATGCATGCCTTTCATATATAGTATTTTCACAAGGTCGTTCTGCATTTTTTGCTTTGTTCTCTTATATTTTATGTTCCGTGTGAAGAACCATTTCGCCCTGATAGGCTTTTATCTCACCCGAAGTATTGAAAAATTTATAACNTAGTTAATGCGTTTATATATGATTAAAAAACTTCGTTATCTCAATAACAATCTAGCTTGTTTTAAATGAAACAGTATAGGAGGTTATAACCTGTAAGCATAATAAATAGGCGTTGGGTGACTTTCAAAGTGTTTGATCTGATTCATTTTAGCTAATTTTTGCTTGATATGACCCCTTTTTAATAAAACCATTACATAACACAAATCTATCCACTTATTAGTTAAGGGATCGAAATTGCCACCTCTATTTTTCACCGGCTCCTTTGATGTTTTTGTCATTTGAATAAGTCACATGCATGCCTTTCATATATAGTATTTTCACAAGGCCGTTCTGCATTTTTTGCTTTGTTCTCTTATATTTTATGTTCTGTGTGAAGAACCATTTCGCCCTGGTAGGCTTTTATCTCACCCGAAGTATTGAAAAATTTATAACTATAAGTATATGCTGCTCAATAGACAATGAGATCTTTTTTTTCCCTCAAAATGATCAAACAAATGATGCTGTGTTAGCATTGTATATAAAAGAAAATTTCTCTGATGGAAGGCAGATTAATGAAATTTTCAGGACATTTTGTGTCCCAAGTATATTCGGTGCAACAAATTTTCACTAATGGATAATCTACAGGCTTCTGCAGGTCAACGAGAAAGACTGGAAATGTCAACTGAGAGGCTAAATCAGTCTAGTGAGAGAATTAAGGAAAGCAGGAGAGCTGTGTTTGAAACGGAGGAGCTTGGCGTCTCAATTCTTCAAGATTTGCATCAACAAAGAGAAACTCTCCTTAATTCCCATGCTAAGGTATTTTACAGCTGCACATCTCCTCCTATTTTGTGGCATTGAAAAGGGTGTCAATTTAGGAATGTTATTGCATCAAATGGACTATACAGACTCACACACACTTGTAAGGATAGGTATAGATTGTGAACATGAGCTTGAAATCTCCTTGTTTACAGATAATTGAATAAAGAAAAACTATAAGTTGAGGTATCTAACATAGTTCTGTTGAACACATTCTGCAAAACAAAAACTGCAAACAAAAAACACCCTTATCAAACAAGACCATAGCTTATGGTTGTTTAGTTCGGTTTTATTTTCTTCCACCTTGGTGACATGGGTTCTTTATATTGGTTGATGGGCCTATCTCATTTGTTAACTCAATGGAGATATTAGTATCAAACTTCTATCTTACTTTATATTGCTAAGTCAAAATACACATCCTGTTAACATCAAGTCTTGAAGCCAAGTCTTTAAGAGACTTGATTAGCGCCAATTGATATATCTATTAACTTCCGGTGAGATAACTAACTTTTGCATATAGTTTGAGTACCTAACTGGTTCTTGTAACGCATCATGTACTTGTTTTGGCAGCTTCATGGTGTAGATGATGCGATTGATAAGAGCAAGAAAGTTTTAACATCAATGTCAAGAAGGATGTCAAAGAACAAGTGGATCCTTGGTTCTGTCATTGGAGCCCTTGTGCTTGCTATCATCTTCATCTTGTGGTTCAAGCTTACTCATTAACAAATCAATTTGAACATATTCACTATATTCAGTGTACATATGTTGTTATGAACCCTGTGTTTGGAAAGTTAGACATAATCTCTTGTTTGAAGCTTTGTTGTAAGATTAATTTCAAGTTTGATTTCTTCTTTTTGCTATTTACCACCATTCTTCATCTTCTCATTTGAACATCTGGTGAGCTTACTGTAACAAATTGGTGCATATATTTTGCGGGTATTTCTTTCAATTATACCAAAAATGTTGTAATTTTTAACATGGTTGGTAGCGTTTTCACAATGCAGCCACCACTTGTTTCCTCCTAACATATTGGCTCAAAGGGACGCCCGGTGACAACATACTGTAATTTTCCAGGCTCAATTATGGTCTAAATTGTTCAGCTCATGGAGTTGATCCTTTGTCCCATTTTTGTGGGGTGGGGGGCATATTCTTATTATCTTTATCATCTTATAAATTGCTCGCTGCTATTGCGGCTAGAGAACACATTCTTAAAATTGTATCAGCTCAGCACACGGTGCAATTAACAAAACTGAATTGTCATATGAGAATAATCTTTGATGCAGGATTAGTGCTTACATCATACACCACAATGAATTACACTCTTTCATAGGAGTAACCTTAAGGGCAGTCGAGTGGTAAAAAGCTTGGAAGTCTGAGAAAGAGTTCTCAAGTTCATATCTTGCTAGCTACAAAGTCCTTGAGGCTATCCGGTCTAGCTACAACTAAGGAGAGCTTAATGATTTACTAGAATCATGAGTGTTACAAAGCAGTCTATAAAGTGAAAATTAGATGCCAACTGAGTCACTAATAAAATCATTCTCAAAGCCAGTGTCCTAGTTACAAATTTACTTGGTGCCAACATATTTTATAAAACTCATATTGACATAAAGCTAATTAGAGCATTTGGTACAGTGTCCTGTAAATATCAATGCCATCCACTTCCACTATGTTCTTGAGTTTTTTTTAGGATGAAAAGGTAAGGGATAAGAAGGGAAATTACAAATATTAGTGTTCTTAAGTTTTTTTTAGATGGAAAGGTAGGGGACGGGAAGGAGTGAGGGAGGGAAGTTATGGCTTTTTTTGTGTGTTTGAAGATTTGTTCCTCCCAAAATTGAGAGGATTAGGAAGCGAAGTGGGTCACTAACATCATGGCTTGTGTTAAATTACATTTATATCCTCATTTTCTTTTTGCATAATTTGACGTCTTGACATACTTACCTTGAAACAAGTAAGCCTTTTTATCTTGATCTTTCTCAAATACGTATAGCAGGTCTATTTTAAAATTGTTAAATCATCCAAGTTAAAAAACTAAATAAATTATATTTGGGTATTAGATATGTTAGCCTACTGTAGGTACTCCTTTCACGAATTGAATATGTCTTGAAACATATTTGTTTTTGGATTTAGAATTAGATCATTTATATATGATAAACGCTTTTTGGTGGTAGTTTACATTGCTAAATTAATTAGACCAGGGAAGTGGTTGGATGTTTCATCACTTCATGTCTTAAATGTAGATGTTGTTGAGTATTTGTCAACAATAGAACATCAGTACTTATACTTTTCCGTTTGAGTTTTGATAATCAATTTTGTTGCAACTAGTTTCAACCTGATAAATCTACCCCTTGAGGCTTGAGGTGGGTCACTTGGGTCGTGTTTTGTTAGTGATCAAACAGTTTTACAAAATTTAATAATGAAACGGGTCAAACAACTCAAAGGGACCAAATTCAGTATATAGTTTCGAGGATATATTGGTAATTTTGTTAGCTCCTTATCTATCGAAACACGCACTTAAAAGTAGTGTTGTTCGGCCAATAACAGTGAGTTAGGGTGCGAGACGACATTTGATGTCATTAAATAACACTGAAATGACATGATGATACCGTATTCTTCGCATTCAAAAATGCCCAAGTTTGATCTTGATCATAAATATGCCACACTTAGGAATGATCGCCTCACGAGATCGAGGTCGTTGATTTTATAATTTCATTGAGTATTAGAATCACATAAATTTTACAAAATAAAATTCACAAAATGATGTGTCATATTAATATGTGCTAGTAGTATTCTTTCGTTTTCTTTTAAAATTATATCATATTTGTAGCCAATAGTCACTAAGACACATCATTTTATGAATTTTGCTATGAAATTTATGTGATTCTAACATAGTTCTTCATTTTTATAGTCGTTGCAAAGTTAGACCATTTGCAATAACAACTTGAAGACTGATTCCTCCTTGTTACACCCCTTACCATCAACGCGTCTTTCATGGCAAATTTGCAAGACTCGATCTTGGCTAAGACCAACTCGTGTAGTGTGTTTTTTAAAACGTACTTAATCCATAATCTACTAAAAGATTGAAGATTAACAATCAAAACCCAAGAATTACTAACCAAGAATTGTAACTCGAAGAGAATTGATCAAAAGGATTTGTTATTGATTATTGAGTTTGTTACAAGAGAAGAGATAGAACAATCATCCAAAAACTAGTTTACA
The DNA here is from genome assembly GCA_014162995.1 of Artemisia annua. NCBI lineage: Eukaryota > Viridiplantae > Streptophyta > Magnoliopsida > Asterales > Asteraceae > Artemisia > Artemisia annua. The sequence continues at coordinate 11,753 of LBNU01019266.1, forward strand.
AAATGAGAAATGAAAGTATTTAAAAGGTAGAAAAGGCGGGAAAGTTTGTTATTGAGTTTTGTTGACTGAGTTGACTTGTCACGTGCGTGGCACGTGACCCTCTGTTTTAGACTTGTAACATT
>LBNU01019267.1:1929-36339 GCA_014162995.1 Artemisia annua
ATTACATAATATTCTAATTCTAATAATATATTCAGTCTTTATCTTCAAGCAGTACTTTGACTTATCAACGAGCAGTACTTTGATCACTAGCAGTACTTTGACTTTAATACTTCAGCAGTACTCTGAAGAGCAGCACTTTGATATCCAACAGTACTTTGATCTTTTATACCCCAACAGGGTGTGTTTCTGAAACTTTGGTGTCGCGGGGTCTCTGGCAGTATGAGAGGCACCTTCTACAATGTTTTAAAAACGATGGTTATCCTCTCCGATATCTTTTCTATATTTGAATTATGCGTTATCTTCTGGCCCACGGTTGCAAAACCCTAATCCCGAGCCTATATATAGTCGCCCAATGTCGGTGTTGATTGTTCATCGGTCTTCTAATCATTTTGCGTTTGTTCTTTTATTGCAGGCAGAAGCATGTTCATGATTTCGGTTTCTGCTTCTGCTGGCGTATCTGGTGAGTGCAAACGTTTGAGTTATATTTGGTTTGATTATTAGTTCATATATAACTTTTGTTTTGTTTCCGCAGAGTTTATTATCAAGGTTTTAGATCCAGAAAATGATCCTAAATTATGTTTAGGGTTTATGCTACAAGATTTGAGGTAACAAGCTAATTATAAATTTATTTAAAATACTATTATGTTGATTTTTTTGTTGTTGATTTATATAGATATGTCACAATCCCATACACATAATTGTGTGACCTGGCTTTTATCATGATACAACATGGTACATGTTGTTGTAAGTTATTAAGATGATTAATTAATATATCATTCAATTTTATATTACTTTTAGATTAGGTGATTTAACTTTGCTAAAAATATGATTTACATGCAGTTGGGGTTATGTTGGATTCGTATTCTAATATTAAAACAAGCTTGATCACCAACAGAGAAATTTCACGTAACAAGATGTATTAAAAACACTATTTTTTCTAAACATACTTACGTGATATATCATATTATTCTTAATTGATAGTTTATATTTTTCCTTTTTCACAGCTTGCAGGATGGTGATGAAAATGAATTTGAGATTCTCAAAATGGCTGATGATTTATATAAAATTAGGGTTAAGAAGGTCACAATGGAGTACAAAAAAAGATTTTGTGATGTTTCTGACGAGGATGTGGCTGTCAGGAAAAAAAACATTTAGTTTTTTAATTTGTATCCATGTGGAGACGTTTGTATATTTTCCACAAATTGAATGGATTTAATGTTTACGTTTGTATGATTTGTGTTTAAGTGATTTTGATGTATACAATTTTTTTTGGGGTATGTTATAAATCCCAAATTATATGTTTCTGTTTCGTTATCCAATGTTTCTAATTATTTTATATTATTATATGTTTCTGCTGTATTAACTTAATATTTAGAATCTTTTATTTCAATCGATATGTGGAGGTCGTTATTTAAAAAACCAATTTTACCATTTAATGTTTACATTATATTTTTCTTTTGGTTGTGTGTGTCTCTCATGTATATAACTAATTTATGAAGATGTTTCTGATTCCTAACTGATCTGGGGGGACTTAGTTGATTGTGTAAGAATTGAATGTGTTATGTTATATTTTGTTCACGCAACGTTATAATATCATAATCATATGTATCAGAAACCTGAATATGTTATATTTCTTGGTTTATATGATGTTAATACATCAATGTCATATGTCTAAAAAGCATTGTTACGTTATAATTATTTATTATACGTATCTTTTTCGCATTAGACGTATGTGAAAAACTAGAAGGGGGGTTGAATAGTTTTACGTCCGTTTTAAAATTTATAAAAACAAGTTTGTTTTAAAAACTTCGATTCTAGTTTATGTGAATTCAATACTTGCACTATATGAACAATTATTAAGTTACTAACTAACTAAGCAAATATAATACAAGTATATAAGTAATGAAAGGATAGAGTTAGAAAGATCAAACCACAACACAAGGATTTATAGTGGTTCGGCTACAAGGTCACCTTCCTTGTTCCTACTCCACTCCCCGAGTCACCTACTCGAGAGTTTTCTTCACTATGTCAACAAACTCCCTTGTGGCGGAGAAACCTTACACGACTTTCGCTTACACCAATTTAACGACACAAAGCTAGATGTCGGGTTCTAATCCTAGCTAGAACCAATCTCACAACACTTCACAACTTCTACACTACTTGTACACACCACAACTTCTTCACTACTTCACACCACTTCACTACTACACTACTTCTTCTTCTCTACACAACTTCTACTTCACCTAAAACTACTTATTACAAGCACAACACAACTTCACAAATGATTTACACAATATACACTACTAATCTACAATACTTCTTAAACTTGATGTTGAAGGAGTATTCTTCTCTTGCACTTTGGATGAGGATGGATGAGGAGGGATTGAATCACTTGAAACAAGGATTAATAATCTTATGATCAAAGGGTTTTGAAAGATGTTTAGAGAGGATTGGATCTGAAAATTTTAGTGCAAAAGGTGAGGAAAAATACCAGGTTTGAGCAGGTATTTATAGGCAAAGATTTCTGACAACAGGAGCGTGCCGGCCCCCTTAAATGGTGGCCGGCCCCCTTAAAATTAAGGGGGCCGCCCCTTATAATTAAGGGGGCCGCCCACCTGTAACGGCCAGATTCTTTGTCTTTTTCTGGGGAAAGTTTATTTGGTGAAAAACTAACTGATTTTGGTTAAAAATTTGAATTCATATATTTAGTATGATTTAAACATTTTCCTTTATTACCAAAAGTGTTTTTCAAAAATATATAATATGTTTATATTATTTAATAAACTTTGTAATAATTAATTAAATACCCCTTTGATCATGAAATGTATTAAGCACTTGTTTATTCATACCTTAAGTGATTTAGTTGGATAAAATGATATAAACTAACTTAATACTTGTTTACGTAGTAATCTTACGTTTAATGTTTTTACATTTTGTGATCGTCAAAACATAGAGATATCGAAAAATATAAATAACGTTTTTATGCATTATTTATATCAACAATCTCCCCCTTTTTGATGATTACAAAATCTAAACTCATTAAAATAAAAATTAGTATATATACAAGTATTTTGTGAGTTTATATCAATTCTCCCCCTTTTTGTTAGCATCAAAAAGGTTATCCCGATTAGCTTGGAGCTCTCCCTTGACGTATACTCCCCCTCGTTTTGAGGTCATAAAAGAAATCGAGATATGGAATTCTTGCAAAAAATATTTAGTGGACAAGCAATATATATATATATATATATAACATGCAAGGAAAATAAAAACTAGAAATAGCCATTTATACTAGTTAAGCAAAGGATTACAATGAAAATGAACACATTCAAGATGCACATAAACTAGATGTGCAATCAACTAATGCCTTGAAGGCTTACAAGCATACATAAGGAAAAACAAATAACCAAAGCTCCAATTTGAATGTCTTCCTAGAGCTTGCCACCAAAATGATTGAAATAATTTAATTTTCAAAGGATGAAACATGTTTAATTTGGTGGAAGTGATGGGGAAGATGGAGATGGTGTGTTTGTTGTTGGTGGTGGTGGAGGGGTGGTGGATGTAGTTGGAATGAGTTGTTTGGTCAAACTCTCAATATATGTAAACATATATTGCAATTCATCTCTTAGGCCAAAGATGATGGTGCGATTATGGATGCAACAAAGGTATGTATCACCATGAGCTTCAAGTAAGCTCCATGGGATGGGGTTGAAGTTTGGTGGGTTAATTGGTGATGATGAAAAATGTGCTTCAAGGGGTGTGATGGGTGATAATGAGAGTGTGATGTCTAGAGATGTACTTTCAATGGTAGGTGGTGGTGGTGGAACTCTTGGTGGAGGTGACAAATGGTTGTTTATGTAGTCATTGATTGATGAAGTTGATGGCATGGAGGAGGTAGAGGTTCCATTTGTTGATGGTGTTTTGGAAAGTGCATTTGGTGCACTAGGAGAAGAGCATTGAGGTGGTGGTGATGGAGTAGTGTTGTCTTCATTTGTAAGATCAATGAAGAGTTGTTTTGGTGGTATAATGACAAGTTTTTGTTTCTTGGCATTGTTGGAGTTGGTGGTTCTTGGTGATGACATTTTGGATTGGTTGAGTTTGATGAAGGTTGAGGATGATGGAATGTGAAGTAAACATGTATGGGGATTAAATAGGATGAAAACATATTTAGAAATTGAATTAATTTGAAAATAAATGGTTAGATTCCAAATTCAGTTTAGTTTTAAAAGGAAATGATAGATGAGACTAGCAAAAGGAGTCACAAGATGCAAAAGAAAACAGTGAATTTTACTGTATGTGTGGCCGGCCCCCTTAAATACTGGCCGCCCCCTTAATTTTAAGGGGACCGCCCCTTTAGATTTAAGGGGGCCGCCAATCTGACGACCAAAATTTCAAAATTTTCAAAAAAAATTTCTGGAAAATGTTGATTTCTGTTCTGTGTTTGCAGCAAGCTCTATTTGAACATTTCATATGGGTTTTGGTCTATTAGAAAGCATACATGTATGTATATATATATAAACATAGATTAAACATGCAAACATATAGATCAAGTGAAAATTCATGCAATTATTAACGTGTATTAAGCATAAATAAAATAGTTAACATCCTAAACAATCATTATCCTAGCAAGTCATAAGTACTTCCGAATATATATCGGAAAAAATAGCACACAAATGTCAAATATTCATAACCAAAAATCACAAAATAAATATTGTTCAACAAACATAATCAAGCAAATCTTCATCACTTCTTCTTCTTTCCGAACACTCCTTTCAACGTCTTGGCAATGGATTTGAAGCCTCCTCGCACCTCTTCATGTAGACTCTTTTGTCGGTTAAGCATCATGGTTTGTCGTTCATGGAGAGTTTGGTTGGTTTGTGAGCGAGGAGATGGAGGGAGATACTCGGGATAGTCAAGATCCTCTAAGTCATTGACGAATGTAGTGAATGATGGGGTACTAACACCTTGAGTGCTTTCCTCCTCTTCGTCATCCTCTAAATGAGATGATGAACAGAAGCTATGACGACGAGATTTTCCCTTGTCACTACGAGTTCGTCGGGTTTGTTTGAGAGCGAGAGGACGCAAGGTTGGATAGATGGACTCATAGACACTATCATCAAGATCGGAATAGTTATCTATGACATGACGGTAGAGACGAGTAAGGAACATTCCATAGGGAAGATTTGCTTTTGGAGTTTTTCTTGCATACTCAATTCGCTTGATAAAGAAGTAAGCCAAATTGTAAGGTTGTTCGGTAACGATACAATACAACATGTGAGCAAGGCATGCCGGGAGATGGTCACGGTGGCCTCCGGTACCAAACGCATTCTCGCGAATGAGTTCTTCCCAACTCTTCATGTTGGGGCCTAATTCTTTTAGAAGAATTTGATTTTCGGAAATGTCGACATTTTTGGATTTGATTTTACGGGTGGTAGTGACACGTTCCAACCCAAGAAGTTGACGAATATCGCCAGGAGAAGGAATGTTGGAGAGGTAAGGACCAAAGGTTGGTCGACAACGACGAAGGGAATCAAGATCCCATTCATTGGTGAATACGGCTTGACCTCTAAAAGGAATTTGAAGAATTTGACCGAATTGATCAAGGGTTAGAGTGATGAATTCATGTTGAATCATGAAGGAGATGAGGACGACACCAGATTCATCGGTTTGAACCGTGACTTGGCTATAGAAGTCGACAATGAAGCGAGGAATGATGGGTTCATTGATTTCATAAAGACAATCGAAGTTGATGCTTGTGAACAAGCGATCAATGAAGTCGGATTTATAGTAGGCTTGATCTACTACACGACCTTCATGAACGTTCCTATCCTCGATTTGACGATAGATACGTGCAATAGAAGAAGATGTATTAGGGAGTTGAGAGACTTTTGGGATGTAGTTTTTGATAAGGGAGATGTCTTCGGTAATCGCTTTGGGCATTTTTACCTAAACACGACAACAATAAAACAAAACCACAATAAATATAAAGAAAAAAAAATAATGATGCATGTATTGTTATGACATATGTTGGAACGTAAACATACTTCGACTCTAAGACCTTAATCCTAAGAAGTAGTTTACTATGTTCCCTACTTTTATTTTTAACTCGTTCTAGATATATTTTACGATGTTTAGCAAAGTAGTTATGGAATAATCCAAACGCCCCTTTAAACATTTTAATATATCATGAAACTTTGCTAGATGTACATTAGATTGTATAACTAGCTATTTCTTACGAGTTTGTTATGCAAGTGATTTGTTTTGAAAAGGATGGTTTATATTTTGACTCAAAAATACCATTTTTCTAGTTAAACCAAACGCTTCCTTATCTAGACAATTTACTACTGAAATGTCAATATACATATGAATTATGTATCTTGACAATTCTAAATTACTAGTTTTATACTTTCAATCTTGACAAAGTGTTGTAGAACTTATATCGACTTAATTTTGATAACTTTTGGACATAATCCAAACACCCTCTTATCGTATACAAAATTATTTTTAATAAGTCGAAAAATATATTTTCATGATTTACAAGTTATGAAAACATAATTTGATTAGTTTTATTAAGTTTTTATAGCATTATTCAACAATGTATTTAAGAAAAAATTCGGAATGGATTGTATGAACTTTTCCAAAAATTTTCGACAAGAGGATTTGTAATTATTAGTTTCTAGTGTTAATTATACATCCTAATCCTAAGGGAAGCATTTAGTTATGGAAATCCTAGACTCAATTCGAAAGAAAAAATGAAATTGAGGAAATTGAAATAAAATGCATAATCTTGATTATGACCAAATTTGATGGAATTAGAAGAAATGTGTTATGAAAAACTTACAATACTTGATGCTAATCGTGTTATTAGTGTTTGCCCTTTGCGAAACAACCCGAATTATGTGATTTGGAAATGGGTTTTTGATGTTTTTGGGTGTTTTGGTTCGAACAGCAGCAGCAAGGGGATGATAAATGTGCAAAATGGAGTGTTTGGAACAAGAGATAAGTGGGAAAATCGAGGAGAGAGAATCAGATGGCCGGCCCCCTTAAACATTAAGGGGGCCGCCCTTTATTTGGCTGGCCGGCGCCTTTAATTTTAAGGGGGCCGCCCTCCAAAAAAAAATATTTTTCGCGGCTTTGATTATGAGAACAAAAAAAATAGGTATACTTATATATATATATATATATATGNAATAGTTATGGAATAATCCAAACGCCCCTTTAAACATTTTAATATATCATGAAACTTTGCTAGATGTACATTAGATTGTATAACTAGCTATTTCTTACGAGTTTGTTATGCAAGTGATTTGTTTTGAAAATGATGGTTTATATTTTGACTCAAAAATATCATTTTTCTAGTTAAACCAAACGCTTCCTTATCTAGACAATTTACTACCGAAATGTCAATATACATATGAATTATGTATCTTGACAATTCTAAATTACTAGTTTTATACTTTCAATCTTGACAAAGTGTTGTAGAACTTATATCGACTTAATTTTGATAACTTTTGGACATAATCCAAACACCCTCTTATCGTATACAAAATTATTTTTAATGAGTCGAAAAATATATTTTCATGATTTACAAGTTATGAAAACATAATTTGATTAGTTTTATTAAGTTTTTATAGCATTATTCAACAATGTATTTAAGAAAAAATTCGGAATGGATTGTATGAACTTTTCCAAAAATTTTCGACAAGAGGATTTGTAATTATTAGTTTCTAGTGTTAATTATACATCCTAATCCTAAGGGAAGCATTTAGTTATGGAAATCCTAGACTCAATTCGAAAGAAAAGATGAAATTGAGGAAATTGAAATAAAATGCATAATCTTGATTATGACCAAATTTGATGGAATTAGAAGAAATGTGTTATGAAAAACTTACAATACTTGATGCTAATCGTGTTATTAGTGTTTGCCCTTTGCGAAACAACCCGAATTATGTGATTTGGAAATGGGTTTTGATGTTTTTGGGTGTTTTGGTTCGAACAGCAGCAGCAAGGGGATGATAAATGTGAAAAATGGAGTGTTTGGAATAAGAGATAAGTGGGAAAATCGGGGAGAGAGAATCAGATGGCCGGCCCTCTTAAACATTAAGGGAGCCGCCCTTTATTCGGCTGGCCGGCGCCTTTAATTTTAAGGGGGCCGCCCTCCAAAAAAATTATTTTTCGCGGCTTTGATTATGAGAACAAAAAAAAATAGGTATACTTATATATATATATATATATTAGATTTATATTTAATCAAAAATACGTTGGAGAGAGTTCGCACGAAAGGAATTACTTGACATTTTTATTTGACATTTCGTCAACTAAATTTTCCTTGACAATTTTGGATAAAATTAATCAAGTCGTCAAGTGATCGAGAGAGTTGGTTAAGGTATAAGTATATATATATATATATATATATATATATATATATATATATATATATATATATATATATATTATATATAACAGGAGGCGTTACACGTAGATAATGCCATGTAAATGCCACCTCATTGCCCAGTAATTCATTATGTGCCATGTCATCACATTTTGTCCACCTAAGCAATCATTAGAGGGTCTAAAATTCGAAATTAATGACCATTAAAAATGGAGTCAGTAAGGATTGAACCTGGGTGGTTTGTAACATTACCATATGTCTTGACCATTAGACCAACATGATTTTTTGAATATATTTTGCAACACCAAATCTATAAACCTGTGTAATTAATTATTTATGATAAAAATTATGTTTTATATATTCACGTAAGAAAAAAAAATACTCTTCCTTTTTATCAAAACCCTAATAATCATGTATGTCGACTTTCTCTCTTTTTCTGAAAACCCTAATATGTTCATGTATTGTCTTCAATTTGATTTATTCTATATTTGTTTTGCAGTACTATTGTGGGAGATAACTTAAGTTTTGTATGCATGTTTTTTAAGAATGCCACTTGTGATATTCAGAACTCTATAACTGAACAAAGGCATATGCTGGCTTTATCTGCACAACAACATGAAGAGATAGCACTATCCCTATTATACCTCATATAATTTCAATTGTATTAATCTTCTTGGTAGCGTAGTGTAGCCATTAATTTCCCAACAGATGGTCATATGATGCTCAGAACATTAAATATATGGTTTTAACCTTACGACCAAGTAAGTACATAAAATCTTTATTTTTTTGTTTCACATTAGTAGATTTGGTTAAAATAGTTTAGCTTTCATCAGTTAGGTGTTGGGATTGCTAATGGTTCACTTTGGTTCCTTATAATTGTTTATCAGTTTCTGAGTTTATGATGGGCAAACAGGGGAAAAGGTCAAGGCATATGAAGGGGGATGCAAACCCATTAATCGCTAAACATGATGTACATGATGCTTTTTTAATTAAGAATAGGGTCATACGGGCCAAACTTCTAAACAAAGTAGAAAATGAAACTGGAACAGGTCAAAGAGGTTATGGGTCAAGTCTCGACTAATACATGGCATACATATGTGTGAATATTGATGCCTATATCATTGTTTTTTAAGTTGCATTTATTTTTCTCAGTGTTACTGTATTTATTATGTTTCATTAACTATGAAAATTAACTCATGCCATAATACCGAATCTCCTTTACCTTATTCACTTAGTAGCATATAAAGAAAGTGTAGTCCCTGATGATCATGCAAAAGTGAGACGAATTTGCGTGTCAAGTTTTAAAATGGTAGTTACGCCCTCGAGAAAAGTTAAAAGTCAGACGAATTCACCTCTCGGTAATGTAAATATTTTGTTGAAAGTGAGACGGATTTACATCCCGTTCACAACATGATTCATGACATAGGTATTGTATAGTTCTTGATGTATTTTTTTTATGTTTATTGACTTAGCATTGTAGATTCTTTTGCTGTCAAATGTGGTGGATCACAACAAGTATCTACATATATATGCTGTTAGATTTGATGATGATTCTGAAATCCTCGGGGCTTTGCCAGTCTACGCAAGTTCAAACAAAAATGGGCATTAAGCAACACAGGAAGTTTCATATCAAACCCAAATGGTCCTCAATATACTACACAAACCGCTTCGCAAATCACAGCTGTGTTTGGGTCGTTGGCACTGCCTAACTTTACGGCGTTTTCTTTAAATGTTCAGGTTATGCCGCTACTTCAATTCAAGCCCAGGTCTTATGAGCTTATTTCTGCTGGTAATCGACCGAGTTGTACTTATTTATTTACACTTAATTTTCAACCCATATTATCCATTTTAAATTTCAACGTATAATCTGTTATAAGGTATTAGGGGTTAAGCAAGCGCTATAGTTTTAACAAGTTTCAACATGCTATTATACGCGATTAACCACTATATTATCTCAAACCCCGATGCAGGTGCAACAAGTGAGACCGCATCAGATGCCGCATTTTTAGTTTGTGCACTAAACCCTTACGTCAGTCATCTTCTCTACTTTGTCATTCAGTTATCTTCTCTATGCTTTCTTAATGAATAACTTTACTGATATCATTATTTTTTATAGAAAGTTGATTTATTGCTACATGGTTTAATAGGATATCTGAACTTAGCAAATAAAGTTGAGTAAAAAATAAGTTAATCAGATAAATCATGTGAATGTAATATTGATTTGTTAGCTGCAGTGTATTATCAGATTAAGTTGATTAGCATTATTAAGCATCGAGAGCATATCCCTTGATCACTTCAGTATTCAAACTAATTTATATGTTATTAGGCATCTGACATAAAGTGCCACATATAGTAGTAGACTATTGTGGAGGGTTTCGGCCGGGTTGAGCTGAAAGCACCAGAGTTTATTTTGATACCATATCATATATTTTTACAGGTTCGTTTATGGCTTAACGGGTAAATCATAAAGGAATAGTAAGTGGTTGCAACTACAAGGCGGTGAGCAACGATGTTTTGTTTGTGTAGTGGTGGTGTTTGGCTAAAAAAAGGATATTTTCGTGTAATTATAATGATAGGGTGCAGGATGAAGAAGTGCGGAGTTTGAGGTTTTATGTTTCTAAGAGATCTCACTTGAACCTGTGGTTGCAGCATCTCTTGGCCAGGTCATTCGTTACCATACTTTTTATTAATTATTGTCGGTTTTATTCCCATATTTTTAAAACTCAAAAATTTATACCAATAAGACTTCAAATCGTTATGTTGTTTCTTTAATAAATGTTGTCGACTGATGTTTCTCTTATCTGTTTTCTTCTGTTTCAAAAACTACAGTGCGTGCGCGGCGACTTGGTTTACTACAGTTTCGAAAGGCCTAATGTGGTGCGTTTTGCTGAAACTGCACGTCTCTTTAACTCCACAACAGGTACACAATACATTGCGACATTGCGTGACTACTCGGCTCGTTACAGTTTAGAAAGGCCTAATGTGATCATCTGCAACATTTTACTTTTTGTCTTTTCCCTTTTATATGTTTCTTTTTGTAAAATGTGGAGGCAACGGCTGATGTGTTAATGCGGCAAACATGTTGAGCCACGATCTTTCTTTTTCTGTCACGCTTTTATTTGAAACAACAATAGGTAAATATGCTTATTCCTGTTTGTTTTTCTTACTGTGGTACTAAAGCAAACAATAACATGTAATATTTAATTGTTTATTTTGAATATAAAATGCAATTCAAAAGCTAAATAAGAAAACATACTTCAAAGTGGTTATTATAGATAAATGTTTCTGTATGAAAAATTACAATGACATTACAAAAGAGGAGTTGGTCAGTTTTGCAAAATAGTATAGTAAAGTAGTATCTGAATTTAAACCCATAAAACATCCTCATTGAATGAGTTTAATTCTTTTCATGCTACTATTTTGTAACTCTGGTCTGTACCCGCTCTTTTGACTCAACGCAGTTGACCCGTTACATAATCCATCAAATTCATTTTTCTACCTCTGATCTTTAGCCACTCTTTACAGGTATACACTAATATTATTGGCATTAACGCCGACCAGTGTTCACCTTGATTTATTTTGTGTCGTTGGGTTTTTTAACGTTGGCGATCGCTTCTCGATGGTTCAAGGTTTGACTCTCTCTTACGACTCAGTTTTTCCCACATTATATTGTTGTGACAAGGATGCATGGTGGAAGTTATAATGCTGGGATGGGATTAGCTAATAGGAAGTATCTGTGTGTAGGAGCCAGTTGGTAGAACTCCTGTTGTCGGCTAGAATAAATAGCTTCATCTTTAGAAATTCCTTTGTTTAAATCTGTTAGTGCATCGGCAATTCCACTTAGAATTCTTGCGGGGTAAGAAAATTCTTGCAGGTTCGATTAGTGAACATCATTTAATATGAAAGGTCATCGGCATGATTTTCCAAACTTATTAAAGTTAGCCTTTTAATTCTTATCAGGAACTCATAAAAAAATAAGTTGAAGAAGCTGCCTACATTTATTTATGACGAAAAAAAAAGCTTTGGAGGTAAAAATTATATTTTGTTTTACATATTATACGAGCCTTCAGTTTCTTTGTTAGTTAAGTATAGATAATGTTTTGACCAATTCACTTAAAAGTGAGTCCAATGGTTGAAACTTCAAGTTTTATTTTTAGCGAAATAGGGTAATTCAGTTTAAAATATCCTGAATATTATGAATTTGATGCTGCACATTATGAATGATGCTTTTCCCAACATTGTTTTACATATAATCTTTTGGGTGTTTGTTATCTGAAATAAAGATTCATTACACGAAAGCTTTGATTTCAACCGATTATAATGAGGTAAGCAATCAAAAAACAAAGTCATTTGTCTACAGGTTATTATTCTAATTATATTTCATAAAATGATGTTTACCCCGGGTGCAAACAAAAGAATCATTAGGATGATGTAAATGCCTATCGAACCATTGGAACAATCAAAATTTACATGATCTAGAAAGATATACGGGTGGATCTTCATCAGGCCCAATAGCTATTGTAGCTTTTGGAATATGCTCAACTGCACACTGTCACACTGAGTGTAGACATGGCTTCTAATCTTCATAGGGATTAAAAAGTAGGTGCGGTAAAAATCAAGTAAGTGGAGATTATGACACGTCGGGAATGTCTTCTGGATGTGGCCACCAGCAGAGAAAAAGGCGATCCGTGGGCAAGGGACATGCTGGTCATAATCCTGCGATTGAAAACATTCGAGCTAGGAATGGTGGAACTGAAGGTAACCATATATATTTGTTATGCTATTTTAGGTAATATCTGCTATTTGAGTATGTGTGTAAATCCAAGTAATGATTTCGGTATTTGTTTTAGACCATTTATAAATTGTATGAAGGTTGGCATCGTTTGTTTGGTACAAGTTTTCTAATCTCTTCCTTAAATAACTACAAAACACAGGCATGGCTTATGATCTATGTAAAGGGTTAAAAAGGAGTCGGGTAGATATCAAGTAACTGTAGATTATGAAGTGTCGGGAATGTCCTCTAAGTCTGATCACCGCCAGAGAAAAAGGCGTTATGTGGCCAATCCACCAGTTTTCAATTATAATTTGTATTCATACGGTCATACCTATACACAAAATGACTTCTTAATGGTTTTACCTCATTATTATTGATGTCACTAAAAAGTGCAACAAGTACTTTAAACATTTTTGCACTTCTTCCTAAAGTACTTTGTAGTTCAGTTAAATGCAGTATTTCTTGCTCACTTTTTTAGCCAAAATGGCATCCACTATATTTAATGTTTACTATTTGATTTGATATTAATAAAGTGTAGGCTGTTTTAGGATCAGCAGCTCAGGCAAAAGGGAGCAGTTCATCAGCTTGAAATGATGCAACAACATGCCTAGAGACCACAAAGAGGGCTTTCTGAAAGCTCTGTGACGATTCTTCATGCTTGGTTGTTTGAGCATTTTCTTCATCCGTAATCACTTATTACCTTCTCTATATGATTAATTGCATCTTTTTCCATAGGTAATATTTTCTTCATAGATGGAAAAACGAGTAATATTTGTCATAAACTTAGTTGGGCTTAACCTTGATTTAAAGGTGGAAAAGAGGTAACGGGTCAAAATAGGTTTGGGTTTAAACAAGGGAGTTTAGTTGATCGACAGTATTCTTGCAACAGTAAGCAAGTTCAATGTTATTTGGGACTTCCATCAAGTGAAGACCAGTGCACATGAATGTTACCGAAACCAACACGGTGGAGGTGATCCGGGAATGTGTCCAATTGGTGTGAAGAAACACTTAGCACCATACTTGCCTTCACACCCTGTGGTAAGCACCGAAATCCAAAGCTCAACATTCTACATTATTTCGTGTGGCAGCAGATTTGTAATTTGCATCTGCTATGTTAGAATGTCAGATAATAAGTGTTTAGCTGGAAGACTGTTATATATGCATCTGCTATATTGAAAACTTGCTTTTTGAGAATAATCAGTAAAAATCTTATTCCCGAATGGCTGTACCAATTTCTTTTTTTGGTTCTTTTGTTTTCTGCGGCATAATGGTTATTTTCTTTATCCAAGATTAGCATACATTGGTGTTGCGATATCTGCTTCAAACAAGCTACAATGCCAACAAGTGCTTGAAGAGTTAGATATAAGTAATTAACATTTCAATAAGCTACTTTTTTCTTAATTGAATTGTTACTAACGTAGCCAATAAACATGTTATAAACCTTTTCATAAACCCCCTATTATTGATGGCCTTAGTCTCATTTGACATTGGTTGTTGATACCAAGACTATGTTTGAGCTAAGTCAATTTCTTGCCTACCAGAAAAGGGTGCGACTCATTTTGGTATATACACGTAAGTGTCACTTATTTTTAGTGAGTTTTGAAATAACTTATGTGTCAATTGTTTGTACAGAGACTCAGAAAGTTGTTGCTAAAACCAAAAGGAATGTTAACTCGAAAAAACAAGAGGCAACCAACACCAATAATGGAGAAACTATATACGTGGTCGAGGAGAAAAAGCCTGAAGAAGGTATGTGAATTACTTATATTTATTTGGCACAATGGTAGTATGAATTGATTATATAAGCGTCAATATTTCTAACTCAGATATCTGGTGGGTAGGTACATATAATACCATATAGACATTTTAATGTTTGTTTATAATTGAAACATGTAGGTACATATCAGATTCAATCTTTCGATACAGATTTTTGGGTTGTACTTTATGCAAGCATTGCAACTTCAAGACTCTCTTTCAAGTAAGCATTTAGCGTCCAATTATAATAGAGGGGTGAAAGTCAATCTTGCAATGTAGATAATACATATAACAATATGAAGTAATAGTTTGCTTATAAATTTGAACGTAAATGTCATTATACACATACAAAGTTACATTTGGTTTATCTGCTTTTATACAAAGCTGAATTTCTATTGAAATGTAGGAACTAATAAAACATGATCCGAATATATGATTATTGCTAATCAGGAATCACTTACAAACCATGGGACTATTTCATTCAACCGCTGTGATCATCGGCAATAAACAAGCAGCCATTCTTGGTTAATAAGAATAACGAACTGTTGTCTGTGTCAAGGTATACGAGGGACATGCCATTGGCCAGATCCATACATTCTTATATTCAATTGGAGTCACCAGATACGGGTTGGATTGGCTTTTTCCCAATTGTTATCAGGGTAACCAGTAGTAAGTAGTTAATATATCACGCTTTGATTCATATTCTAATCTATAATAACTTTGCTTTGATGACATTACTACTGACTTCCCACGTGACCTTAACTTCTGGGAAGCATTGATCTATCCATGTATATACTTAATCTTTTTATTAAATTTTTTTTATACAAAGAAATTTTATTATTGCCATTGAAGCCTTCATATACATTAGACATGCAAATGCATTTTCAATTTTCTATTGATTTCAACTCGGAATAATTGAACGCATGTTGCTGTAATACTAACTCCAAGCCTTCATATTCAAGTAAGTAAAACACCAATGTTCGTTTACGTTTTTATGTTGGTATCATTCATTAAGCCATAATTTAAATCTATGCACATTATTATTGTTAACATGTTCTATCAGTGTCATAGTTGTAATATCATGTTTTGAATCATGCACTCCATTATGAACCAGTAACTAGGGGTGGACCTACATTGTAGGTTTGGGGTGGCGGTGCCCCCCATGGCTAGCCAAAAAAGATAAGATTTTAGTGTATTTTTTTTAAATTTTGGCTTTTTTCGAAAGTGCCCCCCAACAAAAATTCAAATTGCCCCCCACCTAAATACTAAAATCCGATATTCAACACTCTCAATCCTTATAAATCATTCGTCTCCAAGTAATAATACTCAATTTATCATTTCGATCATACTTTTTTCTTCTACATTGTGTAGCTATTGTCGAAAAATTTTTTTGCCCCCCACATCTTATTTTTCTGGGTCCGCCATTGCCAGTAACATCCGATGATTCGAATGAGTAAATTGTTAGTCTTTGTATCATGTTTTTCCTTTTTCTCTCAAGCGTAACAAGATTCACTTGGTACTTAATTAACCGCCCCGAATGATCACTCAACATCTCAAGGTAAGTACTCTCAAACGCTTCACATCTATTGTATTATGGTTAAATTGTTTTTTGTTATATTTGTTACTGACCCCAAGCCTTCATATTCAAGTAAGTAAATAAGCAAGTTGATTTACGTTTTTTTGTTGATATCATTTAGTAAACCTTAATTTAAATCTATGCATATAATTATCCTTAACCTGTTCAATCAGTTTTCTTATAAGGTAATATGTCATAGTTGTAATATCATTATTTGAATCAATGCACTATGCACTATGACAAATGGTGATTTTTCTAGATACCTTAGGCGTATAATTTTAGTTTAAGTATCCTTTAAGAGTTATTTTAGTTACTTTAGCATCTTAACTTTATTATAATCAATCATCCTACACCTATGTAATCAACCAGGTTGAAGAGGTAAGTAGCGTGAAAGCAAGTAAACAAGATGCGAGTAATGAAGAAAGGAGTTTATCAGCACAAAGTTTGGCGGCAAGGGTGAGGCGAAGGAAGATAAGCGAGAAGACACAAGAGCTTGGGAAGCTAATTCTTGGAGGTCAAAAGATGAACACAAGTAGATAATAAGACTTTGAGGCCCAATACTGTCATAAAATTTGTTCATATTAGATAATAAGACTTTGGTTATTGTTACATTAAGTAGGCTTTCCTGAACTCAAGGGTGTTTGGGATACAACAACAAGGAAACACATAGGAATGGTGCACCATTATAAAGATGAAGGCTCATGAAGGAATCCGAATGGATAATGCGGATATTAGCCGGAGGCGAACTTATAGAACCTAAAAAACATAACCAATTGAAACCCATAATTTTAGTTAACTAAAACTATCCCATATTATAATTACCCAAGTCCATGCCACCCGCCAACCAACACATCAGGGGGCTTTGANCAAGGCATATGAAGGGGGATGCAAACCCATTAATCACTAAACATGATGTACAGGATGCTTTTTTAATTAAGAATAGGGTCATACGGGCCAAACTTCTAAACAAAGTAGAAAATGAAACTGGAACATGTCAAAGAGGTTATGGGTCAAGTCTCGACTAATACATGGCATACAGATGTGTAAATATTGATGCCTATATCATTGTTTTTTAAGTTGCATTTATTTTTCTCAGTGTTACTGTATTTATTATGTTTCATTAACTATGAAAATTAACTCATGCCATAATACCGAATCTCCTTTACCTTATTCAGTTAGTAGCATATAAAGAAAGTGTAGTCCGTGATGATCATGCAAAAGTGAGACGAATTTGCGTGTCAAGTTTTAAAATGGTAGTTACGCCCCTGGAGAAAAGTTAAAAGTCGGACGAATTCACCTCTCGGTAATGTAAATATTTTGTTGAAAGTGAGATGGATTTACATCCCGTTCACAACATGATTCATGACATAAGTATTGTATAGTTCTTGATGTATTTTTTTTTATGTTTATTGACTTAGCATTGTAGAATCTTTTGCTGTCAAATGTGGTGGATCTCAACAAGTATCTACATATATATGCGGTTAGATTTGATGATGATTCTGAAATCCTCGGGGCTTTGCCAGTCTACGCAAGTTCAAACAAAAAATGGGCATTAAGCAACACAGGAAGTTTCATATCAAACCCAAATGGTTAAGCAAGCCCTATAGTTTTAACAAGTTTCAACATGCTATTATACGCGATTAACCACTATATTATCTCAAACCCCGATACAGGTGCAACAAGTGAGACCGCATCAGATGACACATTTTTAGTTTGTGCACTAAACCCTTACGTCAGTCATCTTCTCTACTTTGTCATTCAGTTATCTTCTCTATGCTTTCTTAATGAATAACTTTACTGATATCATTATTTTTTATAGAAAGTTGATTTATTGCAACATGGTTTAATAGGATATCTGAACTTAGCAAATAAAGTTGAGTAAAAAGTAAGTTAACCAGATAAATCATGTGAATGTAATCTTGATTTGTTAGCTGCAGTGTACTATCAGATTAAGCTGATTAGCATTATTAAGCATCGAGAGCATATCCCTTGATCACTTCAGTATTCCAACTAATTTATATGTTATTAGGCATCTGACATAAAGCGCCACATATAGTAGTAGAATATTGTGGAGGGTTTCGGCCGGGTTGAGCTGAAAGCACCAGAGTTTATTTTGATACGATATCATATATTTGTACAGGTTCGTTTATGGCTTAACGGGTAAATCATAAAGGAACAGTAAGTGGTTGCAACTACAAGGCGGTGAGCAACGATGTTTTGTTTGTG
Source organism: Artemisia annua (assembly GCA_014162995.1). Taxonomy (NCBI): domain Eukaryota; kingdom Viridiplantae; phylum Streptophyta; class Magnoliopsida; order Asterales; family Asteraceae; genus Artemisia; species Artemisia annua. Next base: position 20,650 of record LBNU01019267.1, read on the forward strand.
TAGTGGTGGTGTTTAGCTAAAAAAAGGATATTTTCATGTAATTATAATGGTAGGGTGCAGGATGAAGAAGTGCGGAGTTTGAGGTTTTATGTTTCTGAGAGATCTCACTTGAACCTGTGGTTGCAGCATCTCTTGGCCAGGTCATTTGTTACCATACTTTTTATTTATTATTGTCGGTTTTATTCCCATATTTTTAAAACTCAAAAATTACTACCAATAAGACTTCAAATTGTTATGTTGTTTCTTTAATAAACGTTGTCGACTGATGTTTCTCTTATCTATTTTCTTCTGTTTCAAAACTACAGTGCGTGCGCAGCGACTTGGTTTACTACAGTTTCTAAAGGCCTAATGTGGTGCGTTTTGCTGAAACTGCAGGTTTCTTTAACTCCACAACAGGTACACAATACATTGCGACATTGCATGACTACTCGGCTCATTACAGTTTAGAAAGGCCTAATGTGATCATCTGCAACATTTTACTTTTTGTCTTTTCCCTTTTATACGTTTCTTTTTGTAAAATGTGGAGGCAACGGCTGATGTGGTAATGCGGCAAACATGTTGAGCCACGATCTTTCTTTTTCTGTCACGCTTTTATTTGAAACAACAACAGGTAAATATGCTTATTCCTGTTTGTTTTTCTTACTGTGGTACTAAAGCAAACAATAACATGTAATATTTAATTGTTTATTTTGAATATAAAATGCAATTCAAAAGCTAAATAAGAAAACATACTTCAAAGTGGCTATTATAGATAAATGTGTCTGTAAGAAAAATTGCAATGACATTACAAAAGAGGAGTTGGTCAGTTTTGCAAAATAGTATAGTAAAGTAGTATCTGAATTTAAACACGTAAAACATCCTCATTGAATGAGTTTAATTCTTTTCATGCTACTATTTTGTAACTCTGGTCTGTACCCGCTCTTTTGACTCAACGCAGTTGACCCGTTACATAATCCATCACATTCATTTTTCTACCTCTGATCTTTAGCCACTCTTTACAGGTATACATTGATATTATTGGCATTAACGCCGACCAGTGTTCACCTTGATTTATTTTGTGTCGTTGGGTTTTTTAACGTTGGCGATCGCTTCTCGATGGTTCAAGGTTTGACTCTCTCTTACGACTCAGTTTTTCCCACATTATATTGTTGTGACAAGGATGCATGGTGGAAGTTATAGTGCTGGGATGGGATTAGCTAATAGGAAGTATCTGTGTGTAGGAGCCAGTTGGTAGAACTCCTGTTGTCGGCTAGAATAAATAGCTTCATCTTTAGAAATTCCTTTGTTTAAATCTGTTAGTGCATCGGCAATTCCACTTAGAATTCTTGCGGGGTAAGAAAATTCTTGCAGGTTCGATTAGTGAACATCATTTAATATGAAAGGTCATCGTCATGATTTTCCTAACTTATTAAAGTTAGCCTTTTAATTCTTATCAGGAACTCATAAAAAAATAAGTTGAAGAAGCTGCCTACATTTATTTATGACGAAAAAAAAAGCTTTGGAGGTAAAAATTATATTTTGTTTTACATATTATACGAGCCTTCAGTTTCTTTGTTAGTTAAGTATAGATAATGTTTTGACCAATTCACTTAAAAGTGAGTCCAATGGTTGAAACTTCAAGTTTTATTTTTAGCGAAATAGGGTAATTCAGTTTAAAATATCCTGAATATTATGAATTTGATGCTGCACATTATGAATGATGCTTTTCCCAACATTGTTTTACATATAATCTTTTGGGTGTTTGTTATCTGAAATAAAGATTCATTACACGAAAGCTTTGATTTCAACCGATTATAATGAGGTAAGCAATCAAAAAACAAAGTCATTTGTCTACAGGTTATTATTCTAATTATATTTCATAAAATGATGTTTACCCCGGGTGCAAACAAAAGAATCATTAGGATGATGTAAATGCCTATCGAACCATTGGAACAATCAAAATTTACATGATCTAGAAAGATATACGGGTGGATCTTCATCAGGCCCAATAGCTATTGTAGCTTTTGGAATATGCTCAACTGCACACTGTCACACTGAGTGTAGACATGGCTTCTAATCTTCATAGGGATTAAAAAGTAGGTGCGGTAAAAATCAAGTAAGTGGAGATTATGACACGTCGGGAATGTCTTCTGGATGTGGCCACCAGCAGAGAAAAAGGCGATCCGTGGGCAAGGGACATGCTGGTCATAATCCTGCGATTGAAAACATTCGAGCTAGGAATGGTGGAACTGAAGGTAACCATATATATTTGTTATGCTATTTTAGGTAATATCTGCTATTTGAGTATGTGTGTAAATCCAAGTAATGATTTCGGTATTTGTTTTAGACCATTTATAAATTGTATGAAGGTTGGCATCGTTTGTTTGGTACAAGTTTTCTAATCTCTTCCTTAAATAACTACAAAACACAGGCATGGCTTATGATCTATGTAAAGGGTTAAAAAGGAGTCGGGTAGATATCAAGTAACTGTAGATTATGAAGTGTCGGGAATGTCCTCTAAGTCTGATCACCGCCAGAGAAAAAGGCGTTATGTGGCCAATCCACCAGTTTTCAATTATAATTTGTATTCATACAGTCATACCTATACACAAAATGACTTCTTAATGGTTTTACCTCATTATTATTGATGTCACTAAAAAGTGCAACAAGTACTTTAAACATTTTTGCACTTCTTCCTAAAGTACTTTGTAGTTCAGTTAAATGCAGTATTTCTTGCTCACTTTTTAGCCAAAATGGCATCCACTATATCATGTTTACTATTTTATTTGATATTAATAAAGTGTTGGCTGTTTTAGGATCAGCAGCTCAGGCAAAAGGGAGCACTTCATCAGCTTGAAATGATGCAACAACATGCCTAGAGACCACAAAGAGGGCTTTCTGAAAGCTCTGTGATGATTCTTCATGCTTGGTTGTTTGAGCATTTTCTTCATCCGTAATCACTTATTACCTTCTCTATATGATTAATTGCATCTTTTTCCATAGGTAATATTTTCTTCATAGATGGAAAAACGAGTAATATTTGCCATATACTTAGTTGGGCTTAACCTTGATTTAAAGGTGGAAAAGAGGTAACGGGTCAAAATAGGTTTGGGTTTAAACAAGGGAGTTTAGTTGATCGACAGTATTCTTGCAACAGTAAGCAAGTTCAGTGTTATTTGGGACTTCCATCAAGTGAAGACCAGTGCACATGAATGTTACCGAAACCAACACGGTGGAGGTGATCCGGGAATGTGTCCAATTGGTGTGAAGGAACACTTAGCACCATACTTGCCTTCACACCCTGTGGTAAGCACCGAAATCCAAAGCTCAACATCCTACATTATTTCGTGTGGCAGCAGATTTGTAATTTGCATCTGCTATGTTAGAATGTCAGATAATAAGTGTTTAGCTGGAAGACTGTTATATATGCATCTGCTATATTGAAAACTTGCTTTTTGAGAATAATCAGTAAAAATCTTATTCCCGAATGGCTGTACCAATTTCTTTTTTTGGTTCTTTTGTTTTCTGCGGCATAATGGTTATTTTCTTTATCCAAGATTAGCATACATTGGTGTTGCGATATCTGCTTCAAACAAGCTACAATGCCAACAAGTGCTTGAAGAGTTAGATATAAGTAATTAACATTTCAATAAGCTACTTTTTTCTTAATTGAATTGTTACTAACGTAGCCAATAAACATGTTATAAACCTTTTCATAAACCCCCTATTATTGATGGCCTTAGTCTCATTTGACATTGGTTGTTGATACCAAGACTATGTTTGAGCTAAGTCAATTTCTTGCCTACCAGAAAAGGGTGCGACTCATTTTGGTATATACACGTAAGTGTCACTTATTTTTAGTGAGTTTTGAAATAACTTATGTGTCAATTGTTTGTACAGAGACTCAGAAAGTTGTTGCTAAAACCAAAAGGAATGTTAACTCGAAAAAACAAGAGGCAACCAACACCAATAATGGAGAAACTATATACGTGGTCGAGGAGAAAAAGCCTGAAGAAGGTATGTGAATTACTTATATTTATTTGGCACAATGGTAGTATGAATTGATTATATAAGCGTCAATATTTCTAACTCAGATATCTGGTGGGTAGGTACATATAATACCATATAGACATTTTAATGTTTGTTTATAATTGAAACATGTAGGTACATATCAGATTCAATCTTTCGATACAGGTTTTTGGGTTGTACTTTATGCAAGCATTGCAACTTCAAGACTCTCTTTCAAGTAAGCATTTAGCGTCCAGTTATAACAGAGGGGTGAAAGTCAATCTTGCAATGTAGATAATACATATAACAATATGAAGTAATAGTTTGCTTATAAATTTGAACGTAAATGTCATTATACACATACAAAGTTACATTTGGTTTATCTGCTTTTATACAAATCTGAATTTCTATTGAAATGAAGGAACTAATAAAACATGATCCGAATATATGATTATTGCGATCAGGAATCACTTACAAACCATGGGACTATTTCATTCAACCGATGTGATCATCGGCAATAAACAAGCAACCATTCTTGGTTAATAAGAATAACGAACTGTTGTCTGTGTCAAGGTATACAAGGGACATGCCATTGGCCAGATCCATACATTCTTATATTCAATTGGAGTCACCAGATACGGGTTGGATTGGCTTTTTCCCAATTGTTATCAGGGTAACCAGTAGTAAGTAGTTAATATATCACGCTTTGATTCATATTCTAATCTATAATAACTTTGCTTTGACATTACTACTGACTTCCCACGTGACCTTAACTTCTGGGAAGCATTGATCTATCCATGTATATACTTAATCTTCTTATTAAATTTTTTTTATACAAAGAAATTTTATTATTGCCATTGAAGCCTTCATATACATTAGACATGCAAATGCATTTTCAATTTTCTATTGATTTCAACTCGGAATAATTGAACGCATGTTGCTGTNTAAATGTATTTTCAATTTTCTATTGATTTCAACTCGGAATAATTGAACGCATGTTGCTGTAATACTAACTCCAAGCCTTCATATTCAAGTAAGTAAAACACCAATGTTCGTTTACGTTTTTATGTTGGTATCATTCAGTAAGCCATAATTTAAATCTATGCACATTATTATTGTTAACATGTTCTATCAGTGTCATAGTTGTAATATCATGTTTTGAATCATGCACTGCATTATGAACCAGTAACTAGGGGTGGACCTAAATTGTAGGTTTGGGGTGGCGGTGCCCCCCATGGCTGGCCAAAAAAGATAAGATTTTAGTGTATTTTTTTTTTAATTTTGGCTTTTTTCGAAAGTGCCCCCCAACAAAAATTCAAATTGCCCCCACCTAAATACTAAAATCCGATATTCAACACTCTCAATCCTTATAAATCATTCGTCTCCAAGTAATAATACTCAATTATCATTTCGATCATACTTTTTTCTTCTACATTTTGTAGCTATTGTCGAAATTTTTTTTTGCCCCCCACATCTTATTTTTCTGGGTCCGCCATTGCCAGTAACATCCGATAATTCGAATGAGTAAATTGTTAGTCTTTGTATCATGTTTTTCCTTTTTCTCTCAAGCGTAACAAGATTCACTTGGTACTTAATTAACCACCCCGAATGATCACTCAACATCTCGAGGTAAGTACTCTCAAAGGCTTCACATCTATTGTATTAGGGTTAAATTGTTTTTTGTTATATTTGTTACTGACCCCAAGCTTTCATATTCAAGTAAGTAAATAAGCAAGTTCATTTACGTTTTTTTGTTGGTATCATTTAGTAAACCTTAATTTAAATCTATGCATATAATTATCATTAACCTGTTCAATCAGTTTTCTTATAAGGTAATATGTCATAGTTGTAATATCATTATTTGAATCAATGCACTATGCACTATGACAAATGGTGATTTTTCTAGATACCTTAGGCGTATAATTTTAGTTTAAGTATCCTTTAAGAGTTATTTTAGTTACTTTAGCATCTTAACTTTATTATAATCAATCATCCTACACCTATGTAATCAACCAGGTTGAAGAGGTAAGTAGCGTGAAAGCAACTAAACAAGATGCGAGTAACGAAGAAAGGAGTTTATCAGCACAAATTTTGGCGGCAAGGGTGAGGCGAAGGAAGATAAGCGAGAAGACACAAGAGCTTGCGAAGCTAATTCTTGGAGGTCAAAAGATGAACACGGCCGAGATATTTCATTATGCTTTTAAGTACGTCAAGTTTTTGCAAGATCAAATTGGTGTTCTCAAACATATGGCCTTACTTCCGGTAATCATGTACATAAACAGATGGAATCTAGCCTGAGAACTTTGGAAGCTTATGGTAACTTTTCAAAACGTCTCACTTAGAGCATCCTCAGGATTACTTTGATTCTCAACAAGTTAATGCAACGAATCAGGAACCTGGAATGAAAAAGATGGAATCTAGCCTGAGAACTTCGAAAGCTTATGGTTCTTTAAGGGTGTTCATCTCTGAAAATATGACTGTAGGATTGAATGATCCTATAGTTAGAACCGAAGTAGCTGTCATGGTAAATAACCATAATCATAAAAGTAGCTGTGTTTGTAGAAGACAGTATTTAGACATGTTTGTTACTTTTTAGACAAGTTATATAATTTTTATGGAAAAACTTCTTTACGATTACCCGCCTTCTTTCGCTATAGTAAATTATTTCAACGATAATTATAACACCTAATGTGGAATACATCAATGATCTAGAAGTCAAGCACTAATGTGGTGAGTTAAAACACCTAAATGCCCTTCCAAAGGCCCAATACTGTCATAAAATTTGTTCATATTAGATAATAAGACTTTGGTTATTGTTACATTAAGTAGGCTTTGCTGAACTCAAGGGTGTTTGGGATACAACAACAAGGAAACACATAGGAATGGTGCACTATTATAAAGATGAAGGCTCATGAAGGAATCCGAATGGATAATGGTGATATTAGCGAGCGGACTTTAGACCTTGCGGAGCGGAAAATAAGAAGGTGCACTAATTATCACCTTATACGCTTTTTAGTCTCTTTTTTCTCACATATTGCAGTCAAAATAATGTTTAACAACCTGAGTACTTCTGTCGATTTTATGCAAAGATCAGTCTATAATTCCTTATAAACTTACAATATGAAAATTTTCCATTGAATCGGCATAATTGACAGCACGCCAATATACCTGGTGTCCTGAATTCGCTTTGCCACTTTTCACGTAGTTTCTTCAATCTTAATTTATCCTCGAGTTTTTTGGTTGGACGACTTTAAAAGTTTATTATACATCTGGTGTCTTTATCTATTTTGTTTGATTGTTGTAGGTTCAGATAATGAAAAACATATAACAAGGTTGGTTCATTTCTTATACGACTTATTGTCTTTATTTACTTTAAGTTAGACAATCCCTCCATTAGTTTCACGGCGTGTTCTAGAAACTTTGACATATTTGGCCCGGAATCATACATTTGTTGCAAAACTTTTGCTTGAGTTCAGATTTTCTCCAGTAGCTGAACAAAGGTCTAAAAGTTTGGATTAGTCTCGTGGAAAAGCCATCATGATTGTTCAAGACAATGAAACTGAAAAGCAGCAAGAGGATCTTTTAGCCATAACGATGATACTGAGCCTCTTGAATCAGCCACTTTATTTGAGAAGTATTGCACACTTGAGCAGGCATGTATCAAAAAAGTTATAGATAAGATTTATCAAAATAGTTCTTTTCAGTGGTCATCCACATCAACAATTGATTTATTTTTACAATATATTAAATTTCTGTCTGATTAGTGTTTTAACTGCATTTCAGATGCTGAACTATTGATTCTGTCCTATGTAAACTTCAGGTAACTCCAATGCTTTTCAAAGAGACACCAATATTTCTTTCCTCAACCGATCACGTACACGATAAACATAGTGAGCTTCTTCTATGTCGCTGTATTCGTGGTATTCTTCATGAGGAAACACTTTCTTTGCTATGTTTTCGTATAGTAAAGTAGATCTTTCAAATGATAAATCCCATGAAGGACACCATTTAGCAGCAAGGCTGATTTTCCTCGACTCCCCTTTGGTTAATAACTTGATGTCGGGTGGTTTCTAATATTGCCAGTAACGTATGATCATAGGAAATACATATTTTAGTATTATATTTATTAGAGGTGCCAATTAGGTATTATCAACCATGACTTCAAAAAATTCTCAGCCATCCTGGCTTTTGACCTGTTTGACCTTATAGGCTTTTTAGTCTCTTTTTTCTCACATATTGCAGTCAAAATAAAGTTTAACAGCCTGAGTACTTAGTCGATTTTATGCAAAGATCAGTCTATAATTCCTTATAAACTCACAATATGAAAATTTCCATTAAATCGACATAATTAACAACACGCCAATACACCTGGTGTCTAGAATTCACTTTGCCACTTTTTATATAGTTTCTTCAATCTTAATTTATCCTCTGAGTTTTTTGGTTGGACGACTTTAAAAGTTGTAATACATCTGGTGTCATTATCTATTTTGTTTGATTGCCGTAGGTTCACATAATGAAAACGTATAACAAGGTTGGTTCATTTCTTATACAACTTATTGTCTTTATTTTGTTGCACCTTTGCCTTATAGACTTGGCATGTGAGTACACCTTGGCCCGTTGCATCAAAGCTTGATTCATCTGCAGATGCTTTCATCTAAGGATATGAACTTTGATGGTTACACATACAAGAACATTGAAATCGTTAATTATTATCAAGTTCCAAGAATGGGTATGTCTCTCTCATGAACACCCACACATGTATTTAATGCTATAGAAGTATCTTTTAAGGTTTATGTCCGTTAATGGTTCCAACATATATGATATAAAAGGTCGAGTCAGGCTTGGCAAAAGCGTCAACACTCTCTGGTCCACAATCTTTATTTTTATTAAAAAAAAAGTGTTTGAATACGATTACAAAACTGTGTTATCTCCCTTTTATATCAGATATGTTCTTTTACTTGCTGAGCACAATTATCATACAAAGTTATGAGATTTTTTAAATTGTATTTTGTTTCACCATAAGTTTATTATACAAAGTTCAGAGTAAAAGGTCGTAAGTGAAAGTCGAAGTGAGATAATGTGGGCTGGGAGGGTCAGGTGCGTTTAATAAGGACTGAAAACGGGCTCAGACTGAAACGGGTCATGTCTTGGTTCAAAGCAAACTATGAAGTACATGCCGCTTATATTAATTTCATTTTAGGAACTGATGTTAAGGGAGTGTTTGGATTAGCTGAATTACATTTTATTTTTGCATTTATCGTTTTACATTTATACTTGCATTGAGTATAGGTTTGTGTAATAAGTATTTATAAGTCTCTTTCCTTTTTTCAAACCAAGCAAACTAATAGAAGTTCTATAAACTTATTGATTACAATGGTTAGTTTTTTGAATAATAAAGCCATTTCATTCATTCATAGAAAAAATCATGAAATTTGTGGTATTTCAGGAGATCAATGCTATCTTGAGCGATTCAATGATTCATCCCAACATATCTCAATATGTCAACTTTACAACGACTTGCACAAACTTGGGTGTAGGAATGCTGTCATTTTAGCTATTGAGTCTATGGATCAAGGGTCACAAAGATTGCTAGAACACCTGAGCATGAAGATCAGATTGGTGCCTTGCTTTGGGTAAAGTTTCTATTCGTTTAATTATAAACAATGTTTGGTAGAAGAATATTTGTGTAATGCTGGCTTACCATATTTTGTTCACTTCATTAATTATTTTGTTTAGATGAATATATACTTTCTCTTGCATGTAGTTCTCACTTCTTTACTGTTCTACCAGCTTTGGATATACACACTACAATATTTGCATCCTCCTTTACAATGGAGGTGTGTATATACTTTTCAGCTTATTTCTTCTGTATATATATTTATACGCATTTGCATAAAATTAGAAGCCACGAAGATCTAGGGGTGTGAGCAGTACGAGCTGAAAGGCTTTAAGGTTTGGTCTACGGATTTATATTTTGTGCACGTGAAGACTCAGAAGGCTCAACTACAACTGGATGCACAACTGCAGGTCCACTGTTTTATATAACCATCAACTCCCACCTGTATTTTCTTACAGCTCTGTAAATTTGGCCTTCTATACTAACATGTATTTGTTGTGTGGTTTCTGATTTTCAGGCAGAAAGACGCCCGCATCATTGAACCCTGCTTCATCAGCATATACATGTGTTTCAAGAAGGCCAAATTTACAGCATTTGCACAGTTGGGAAAGGCACATGGTACTGTTCTGGGAAGAGAGCAGCGTCAACACGGTGGCAATGAGGATTCAACAGAAGGCGGTCACATTTGTGGGAAGCCATTTTAGGACAAATGCATGCATATTGCATCACTTGAAAAGTTTGTTCAAGCAAGGATTAAAAAGATTAAGATTTCTGTTAGTGCTGATTCCATCTTCTCTAAAAGGTAGTTGAGTTTTTAGTAAAGTTTTACTGTTTGTTTTGTTAAATTTATTTAGCCTTAGAACATGTTTGATTAGGGTACATTAATTTTAAAGCTAAGGGGGTGTTTGTTTCATCTTATATAGCCATGTTTCATAAGCTCATATTGTTGTATTTCGGATGTGAGTTGTAATCATCGTCTTATCCGGTTTTGTAGCTGACTATGAAAATCACGAAAATGGATGCAGCCCATTCTTTTAATGTTCCAGCAAACTATATTGGTCTTGGAATACCTGTAACTTCAATTTCTCAAATGTAGGGACTACATGTAATTAGCATACTATCTGAATCTTAACAAAAGTCGATAATTTTAGTGAAGATAAGGTATATGTGTGTTGTCTTTTTTATATAGATTTTGATACTCTACCATATGTAGCAACATTGAAAATGGTCTTATGTATAAGTACTCCAGGTAGTAGTGTTAAAGTATATGTGGTCTGGAACACGGAAAAAATAAAAGACCTCTACCATCGGACTGCCTAAAACTTTTGATACAAACCATTTGGAGAGAAAAAAAAAAAAAAAAAAAAAAAACTGGTCGCGACATGGATTTTAAGTATCGAACTTTTAGTGTAAATTATTAATAATTAATATAAGCCCCATATATATGCAGGTTGCTTTGCAATTAAACAATACTTATCCATCTATTTCAATAGCCGAGCTCATGAGGGTGCTTCTTGATGAAGAGCAAGTGCTGGTCTTATGGTAAATAAAATTGTTTGGAACTCATGTTTTTTTTGCTGATCTACTGAAGTATTGAATGAAAGATAGAAACGTATGAATGATGTTGCTATTTGTTTGTCATTGTATTTGGTCGTTTTTATATGATTGCATGCCGTTTATCAAACTTCCTGTTGTGGTGATCCAATTTATTGTTTCTCTCATTAAGTGGATGCATTCAAATATGAACTCTATAGACCTTAAGCATGTTTCAGTTCACAATATAGTCCAATTAATGTCAAACACTAGGAACTTATAAGTTATAACTGCTCTGCAACTGAACAGCACATTGAATACTCACCAGTCGTCTCACTTGATGTAAGTTTTATAGGTTCAACATGTATAAATATTTGTTACACTTTTATATAAGTTTGTGTTGTTTTATAATTATCTACCACCATTTGTTTATTGTATACTATATGATAGTTAATACTAATTTCACAATATTAGTTTTAACAGCTCATTAGAATTTGGAATAGTATGTGACTAACTCTGCAACAAAAATGTTTCCTATTTGATTATTAGTATGTTTTTAAAGACTTGCATTTATTAAGAATTGCAATTGTAACTAGACATCACATTTAGATCCTTTTAAAGGATAACATTGATGTGCGACAGCAAAACTAATGACGGTAGATGAACCAATTTTGTATGCATATATACACCTGTACATAGCAACGAGATTTTATCTGACCCGACACGAAACCTAACAAGAAACCGACGCGCAAATTAATAGGTTCGGGTTGAGTGTATAATAGATTTCGGGTCGGGATTGGGTCGACCAAACTAACCTGTTTATTAAACATATCATGTTTAGGTTGAGAATGAATTAAGCGGGTCGACCCGCTAACCCGTTTAAGATTTGTACTTAAATTAAAAACTACTCATATTTATATTCTATTATACGGGTTAAATAGGTTAAATGACCCACAAAGCCGTTTAACCGTTTTGACTCGTGTAATGTGCCTACTTTTATACAAACAAACCACTTATTTTAAACTAAAAAGTAAAAATAAACAAATTGCAATTGTAAATTGTTTTTTTATCAAATTGTTTAATAATTAATAACGCACAACTAATTTTCATGTTTAACGCATTAGCAAACAAGTCCTGCTTAACTAATACCTTATAAGTCATGATAAGATGTCTATAACTATGGTGTCGTTTTGCTAGAACCCTTGACGGCCCGAGTACCTATTGACACTAAGCGCCCACCCGTAGAACATGTCCTTGTCTTTTGGGTAAGTACATTTATATATTTTTATGTGTATTTCATGTGCAAACCTATTAGATATAACGATGGATTTTTTTGTACATTGGATGTTTTCCTTTACATTTGTTTGGCTTATATTGGTTGCTTTTACCCTCCATAGGCTCTTCCAACATTAACAAAAGTTCCTTAAAAAATTATAAAAATTTTAAATTCATACTTAAAAGGCAAAAAAAATTATGTCTTCTAAATAAAAATATTAACCCCATTAACAATTAAAATATACATCAAGCTCGCATTCCTTAAAAAATATTTCCCGTTAACAATATTTAAAAAAATAATAATAAATAAAATAAAAAAAAAGGACGATACTTATAACTCATGCCCGCAAGTAGACTTGAAGTATTAACGATGGGTACAATACAAGACTAAAATACCATCTAAATTTACTCTCAATAATAATAATAATAATAATAATAATAATAATAATAATAATAATAATAATAATAATAATAATAATAATAATAATAATAATAATAATAATAATAATAATAATAATAATAATAACAATAATCCTATTATAAATATAATTGAATTGTATATATGCATTATTTTCCATGACCTAATACAATCCAAAGAATATTTACAAGTCATGCCCGCCCATCGGGCGGGCTTCGAAACTAGTATATATATATATATATATATATATATATATAATATACTATATTATCATATAGTATAGTTATATGTTATAGGTTACTAGTTACTATATACTAGTATATATAGTATATATAAAACTTCATCTTCAACCACACTATATTTAACACACACAATCAACTTTTTTTTTCTCTCCTCCTGCCAGCCAACGGTAACAACAATCAAAACAAATGGGACGACTGGTCGCATCGGCCAAGCGACTAAAATTAAAAAAAAAAAAAAAAAAAAAAAAAAAAAAAAGAAAAAATGATCTATTACTGATCGACACCTACAATAAGGGTGATCTATCGGCAAGTCAATCCACCCCCTTGCTGCGTCCAACCTTAAATTATGGTGATGATTACTCCAAGTTTGACATATTAAATATTGTTTTAAATTTTAAGTACTTTTAGCTTTTATATAGGTTAAAATATAAAAATTTGTTATCTATAGTTTTAGGGAGGTGATTTGCACACTCACAAAAATGATTGGCACACTAAAAATGTAAGTGTGTTGACATTTATACCCTTACAGGATAAGATAAGTCCAAACAATGTGAGGGTATAAATGTCAACACACTCAAAATTTGAGTGTACCAATCATTTTTGGAATTGTGCAAATTACTTCTCATAGTTTTAAGGATTATGATTAAAGTGTTCATCTGAATGTACCAACAAATTTGCAAAGTCATATTTTTTAAGAGCTTTGCTAAACTCTTGTATCATTTCATTTTACAAATCCTCATACACGCTACAATGTTATATAGTTTTTTTCACTCATTCTCTCTCTGCATTTAAACTATCAGTTATAAAAAATGTCAGCATCCTGTGAGTAACTACATTTTGTAAAAATGTTTAGCATTCCTCATTTTTTAAACATAGCCAAAACCCTAAAATATATTACCATAATTGAACAACCGATCACTTTTCTTTTAATAATCTTTTTATTTGGTTGTTAGTCGCCATCGGCCGAAGGAATCTTTACTTTAGATTTAGACTGAAATTTGTACTTTTGTAGTTTTAAGTAAAATGGTACGATCGTAAATTAAAAAGCTCATAGTAAAATGAATGCTTTTACAAGAAAGAATAAAAGATAAATTTATAGCAAAACTATAACTTTACCAGCTCATACTCAATCCTCATGTTCTAATTTTTATTGGTATTTCCTTTTGGCAAAGTAGACTTTTGTTGCTCTCGAGTAGTTTTCTCGCATGCATCTTCATGTTCTTTTATTTTATTTTCCCCAACTTTTCCAGGACATGTACAAATATCTACTGTACGTGAGTAAATGAAAATTTGGATTAAATTCTATATTATTTTGCCAACCATTACCATTATATTATGTTCAAACTTACTTTTATTTTAAATTAAAATCAAAACCCACAAATTCAATAAAAATTTAATTTTAATACATGTAACCCATAAAAAAAAATATATAATAATAATAATAAAAAAAAAAAAAAAAAAAAAAAAAAAAAAAAAAAAAAAAAAAAAAAAAAAAAAAAAAAAAAAAACACTTTGTAGTTACATTGAAGTTTACAAATATAAGTTTTGTTAGGGAAACGAGTTTTAAATGACCATCGTTGCAACAGGTACGAAAACGTTATTGTAACAATAATTTGTTTTTCCAATATAAAGTGTAAAGAACAATAAGATAAAAGTTCTACACAAGTAAAAATTTAAGGTTTAAAATGCTTAAGGGTTAATTTGTTAGATCACTGCAAACTATACGATTTTATTATAAAATGTAGACAATGTGATTTGTAGTTATAATTTTCTTTTTCTTTTGGTAATAATGGTACGTTAGTGCCCATCAATTAAGTTTTGAGGTTCAAGTTTTATTAAAAATATTTATGGGGTAAGTTGCATAAGAGTCTTAAAAAAATTGTTGTTATAAGAAAAACATTTTAAACAACACAAAATCTCCTAACTAAAATGGAAAACAAAGTTAAACCAAAGACCCGCCTCCAACCTTAATATACATGTGAACATGTCATTTTCCACTAGTTTTGGGTTACGCGTTACGGGCAAATAACAAAAAAATGCATTGAACTTGACACTTTTTATGATTGTGTGTAGCCAACTATTTTTTTATTGTGTGTACTGAACTTTCAAATTTCGATCATTGTGTGTATTTTGTGACTATTTTGCCATGTAAAATGACCATTTTACCCTTCGAAATTTGAAAAAATTAAGGGTAAAATGGTCACAAAATACACATATAATGATCGACATTTGAAAGTTCAGTACACACAATAAGAAAAAAATAATTAGCTACACACAATCACAAAAGGTGTCAAGTTCGATGCATTTTTTTGTCATTTGCCCGTTACGTTTTGCTACTTTTAGTTATTTAATAAGTTTTTGGTTAGTTGTTGATGGTCACTATAGATGAACAGCGCCACCAACATTTGATAATGCGAAAATTACGGCAGAGGACTCTGCCAAGAGGGTGTGTTACAAATTGCCCATTGACTTGGGGATTTACAAATTTGGACCTAGATCCCGTGACCATTTTTACGCGACATCTCAAACATGTACGTGGACCAATCAAATGCGAGGATAACAAAAAAAACAAAAAAAAAAAAAAAAAAAAAAAAAAAAAAAAAAAAAAAAAAAAAAAA
>LBNU01019267.1:40582-52728 GCA_014162995.1 Artemisia annua
GTGGTTAATTTAATTACGGAGGTTATGTTTTAATGTTGTTGTGTTCCTGTTAAGGGTTTAATTTGTGTTTAAATGTTATTATCTAATATTAACTTTGCTGTTTAAATGTTAAGTATTCTTTTTTTATATATAAATGGTAGATTAAACATTGTATTAGTTGAAAAAAATAATAATTAATAAAGTTATTCAAATCTACACAAAAAGCAAACTAGAAAAGATTTGGCTCTAGCTCTTTGCTTAAGCTTCTCCATGTATAGTTTACAATTTTATTAATTTTTGCTCTAGCTCTTTGTAACTTTTCTCAATTCACTTAAAGCTAAGCTCGTATACCAATTAATAAGATTGCTATTTGCTTGAATGCAAAAACCATTGGTTTTTTTCTTATCAAAGAAAAGAGTATTGTAACTTGAAATAGAACCCATCCACTCCTCACAATTCTCCACACACGTTTTCCCCTGCACCTTATTATCCCTTCTTCCCAAAGAAAAACCAGTCCATGCCATCTCTTCTCCTCTCCCCAAAAATTAGATCTATCAAAACCTTATATCTAAAAATCATAAATCAAGTGTGAACTACTTTTGGCATCTCGAATATCACTCCAACGAGGAGCCTTCCACGCAAAAGAGTCGGCTTAACACTGTTCTTCCTTTCTCCTCTTCCAAAGACGAGTCACAAGATATCATAAGAAGACCCAAAGCTTGTTTTTAATCCATTTTTAGTTATGGTCGAGTTTCGAAATAATAAAGGTAGGTGTTAGGGTTTCTTTGTAATCTTCTTTTATAAAAATCGACCCACAGTGGTACCACATCCATTCCTTGGTGTGGTTGCTGCTTGGGCTCGAGATTGGCTTCATCTCTTTATTTTCGTTCTTCAAAAAAAATATTGTAAGGAAACTTTGAACCCTAATTTTTATACATTGTTAATTGTTATTTATTTGATAGGGCTTTTGTAATTAGGGTTGAATTAAGCACTATTGTATGATTTAATTGAAGGAAAAACTTAACCACAATTTGTTTGGAATTTTTTTTTGTTTCGTTATAAATTTTTTTTATGAAATTGGTAAGAGATTTCATAGGGCTTTTAAAGTTGAGGTAAAATATTGGTGAATAACATAATTTAATTTGAGAGAAACTAAGATTTTGAATTGTTAAGAAATTAGGGCTTGTTATAAATTTTTATTGAAACCTTGTGTTAATGAAGTTGAGAATGATGAAATTGATATTGATATTGAAATTGTACATTTTTCTTCTTTTCTTATTCCTTGCTGTCGACTTTGGATAAACATATGCATATACATATTTTTTTTTTCTTTTCTGTTTCTGCGAACCAAAAGGGAGCAAGAGATTTCATACATGCATATTTTTTTTTTTCTTTCTTTCCTACCTGCGAACCAAGGAATGGGCTAGGTACTAAAGATTTGAGTTAGCTAATAAAATTTTGCCCATGTGTTATCTCAAATGTGTGTTGTGGCTTAGATTTTATCCTTGCTTGTAGTATATTTTCTTTCCACAGAAATGGGTAGTGTAGTACATATATTTGTCCCTTCTTTCTTTTGTTCCTGCTAATCAGCCAAGAAATATTGCACATAATTCATATGAGTACTTATTATACACTTAAACAGTTGGGCCTAAGCCCAACTCTCGGCCCAACCATATAACAAGCCCAACTCGCGACCCAATTAATACGACAGCCCAACATAAATAGATAACCGGCCCAATAATATTCCAAAAAGCCCAACTCGTATAATATTGTAGAGGCCCGTTTAAATCCGGAGTAATACTTAAAAATCGGTTAGACGTAAAGTTACATATATATAAATACACACCTAAACTAAACACGAGACTCATGAAGTTACTTAACGGACTATCAATGTGTTTTACTCGACCACTATTATCGACATATTTTTGGAACAAGTATAAAAAGTTATGACGAAACCAAACTTGCCACTAAAACTTGTATACGAGACATGCCCAATTTACCAACTAAATAACTAGCATTATTTTTCTTAACATAAAATATATATATATATATATTTTTTCTAAACTAGCATTATTCGTCAACTATATACATATATACATATATGTGTACGAGGAGTCCTAAATATAATCTCTTTAACAAACTTTTAATTATATATATACTATATAAAATTTGTTTACTCGTTTGCCGAACTCAACTACTAGTAAATATCGGAAGGTATATATATATATATAAGTAAGACTAATAAATTCTTTGATGATATTATCACATACACCATTAATACCTATCGATATTATTTATTTTACTCCTCATTTTGACTAATAACGAATCATGCATTAACCTCATTATATAAAATTACACGTAACTAAATTCGGGTACGTATATAAAACTAAACCAACAAAAATTCCTTAAACCTTTTAAAATTTACTTGAATATCGTTTATTCAAAAATTGTGATTGTAAACTAAGTACTGCCGTACTATTCTAGGTCACGTGTCGGTGCCGCTCACTTTCTCTACTTGACTTTTCACTACGAGACTACTATTTGCTGAGGTGAGTTTATAGCCCCACTTTACTTATACTTGTTTTACAACTATGGGGTGAGAAACATGCAAAACATTTTTTTTGGACCACTATGTTATTTCTATTTTTCCAAAACTATTGCGTAGTTAGCCTAAGCCCCTGAACCCACTGTTATGCCCACTTTCATGAGCCGTTAGTTCCTGCTAGGAAGCGCGATTGATATAGATAGATCTATTGGGGGTGACTCCCCCCGTTCGGTTGGCCAGACGGGTCAATGCGGGCGTATACCAAGTCGAATTACGAGTGTATTGGGTTAAACACTCGCTATGGGCCCTGATTATTATATTTATGTGCTATATTGTAGCGCACTGAACTGTCTAGCTTCGGTTGCATGAACTTAGTGCTAGCGCGATAGATTATTTTGTATGACATTATATGTGTTGTAATGCTCGTGCACAAAACTATTTGGTCCACACTGATTTCTAAACCTATAGACTCACCAGCTTTTTGCTGACTTTTTAGCATGTTTTTCTCAGGTGTTTGAACTATGTGTTACTGGCAAGGCATGGCAAGGCGATGGTCACAACTATTTACCGAAGTGTTTTCACACAATGTTATGACTTGTTTTTATGGGACCACTAAACTTTGGGCTTACCTTTTTATTTTCAAGACTTGATGTAAACTTAAAATTTTAACCTAATGTATTTTTAACGGAACATGTATTCCGTTCTTTATATCTTTGTGTTGTGATTATCAATTAGTAGCACCCCATGACCCGAATGCTTCCGCAATACCGATTTTGGGGGTGTTACAATTTTGCCGATCATTACCACTATTACTTATTCAAACTTACTTTTATTTAAAATCAAAACCTATAAACAATTAATCTTAATACATGTAACCCACAAAAAATAAAAACACTTTGCAATTACATCAAAGTTTACCAAAATAAGTTTTGTTAGGGAAATTTGAATTTTTGTGACTGAAGATGACATTTATTGCTAACTTGACGTAACTTTATGACATATTGTTGAATCTGCGACTTAAGAAATTGAACTGACGAAATTACACTACGAAACTTGGCACTCTGTTTCATACAAATAACACCATCAGTGTCTTTTAATCTCATATATATGTAAATTATATAGTTTTCTTATCAAATAGATTACACCAATAAACGTATTATTTGATTCTCTTCAAGTTAATATCGATTTTGCTATGTTTTTGTAAAATTTTGTTTTGAAGTCGATCTATATATTGTAAAATTCGCAATGTATATCTATTAGTAATACATTCGTAATTAAAAATTACCTTTAAGTAAATCTTTTCTTTTCTCTCATGAACCCCTCCTTTCTCCAACCCCTTGTATTACGAATCTTTTATTTCTTGATATCTCCATCAACCTGCAACTTTATCTCCTTCGTCTTTCTATAGATTTGTAAAAAAATTACTCCGCATGATTTATTTTTGTAATCCAAAATTAAAAGATCTTTTCAGAACAAATTGAGTTTTAGTTGAAAAAAAAAAAAATAAATAAGTAAATACTTGTAAGTTATGCTTCCTGAATTATATAAAGTGACATCTCTGCAAAGTCAACATTTTTTTTTGTTTGTGCTTTATGAAATCTACGAATACAGTACGAAGTTATTTCAAATAAGGGCAGTCTTGGCATTTTAAAAAAGTCATAAATTGAGCAATATGTCACAAATGTAAACATGCAATTTGCCTAAACCAGAAGGATGACTTTTGCAATTTACTCAATTAAAAATGTTAGGCAGAATTGTGTATATAACTCTCCCAAAGTGAATAATTGCATATATATTCTTTGTACAAGTTTTTGATACACATAGTATAATGTTTTTATGCATACTTTGAATATATATGCAATTATGCATTTTCGTGCAAAAACCCCAAAATGTTAAACAGTGACACAATAAAAAGTGATAGAATGAGTCACGAGGAGCGCACGTGTTAGGAAATCTTTGCGCTATCCCATGTGACATGATGTTGTTGGATCTATAAAAAGTTGGGGGCCCACTTCACCTGGCCCAAGTGGTTTCGACCCGAATCCATCATAACCTTATGGGCAACCCACGTGCCAAGCTACTGATCACAAAGATAGCGATCGCTTTTTTGCTTGCAAAGGCCCGACCCGACAATTTACGCCCCACAAATAAAGCCACTTCTATGTTTTCATAAATTATCAACTTTTTCTAACATGAATGTTTATCCCTTCATATTTTAGTTTTCTATTTTTATAATTGATGAATTATAAACCGAGCATAGTTTTAACAAGGCCAAACGTGTCTCATTAACCATATTTGGCCGATGTAGTGGTGGCATGATCATTTTCACGTTAGCGTAAGATCATTAATCTTCTTATTGCATTCGTATCACTTTAACCTAGTAGTAATTATATGGATTACTATTTAAACTGTGCTTTAACTAGATCATTAAACAAATGTTGGATGGTTTGCTATCTATAATTAGTGGGATTACTAAACAATCTAGGGCCAAAAAGTTCAATTTAACACTGTTCCATCCTCTTTATATATCTTCTGAAAAATAAATTTTCACTTGCTTGAATTAAAAGGCAAATTATTTATGTCGCACATTGTCAAATTTGGAATCTTTGATTACCTTTAATTTTTAGGAGATTTCTCTTTAAAGTAGTAAGAAAACACACACAAACCATATTGTATCGCTACTGTTTATTCATAATCGGTCAACTTAGTGGCCTCAAACGTACTCGTATCCAAGCTTAAGCTAGGTGGTCGTGTGAATGTGCCGTTCAAAAACACAATTATATACTCTTAAATGAGAGTTAGTTGGTATAAATTGAATAATAGACTATATGTAATTCTTTAAATCAATCATAATAATGGTTAATCAAGAAATGAAAGATATATATGAAATCAGCTATATATTTATATGGTTGACTTCGTATATTCCATTATCACGGATGACATACGAGGATTCCATTGTGAAAGCCAAGATACCCAAGTGATACACTATTCTGCTCCATTAAAAAAAAGCAGTATATAGATTCAATAATCTTTTGGCCTATTAGGATATAAAAGTTACGACCTTTCAACAAAGAGATGATTACTAATTTTAATACTGAAAAGTCTCAAGAAAAGCCGGTATCACTCAAATGAAAAAAGCATCTCCAGAGTTAAGGTAGCCAAAGTACTCAAGTTTCTTCATAATATGGCAGTCTAGTTTATTATTTTGGAGTCGGGCTACTTGGGGTTTATTAGGGTATTCTTTGGCCGGTGTTGTTTAGGTTTACTCTCATATTTCTCGGTGTACTTGTTGGTTTTTAGGTGATGTATTGAGTTTACTTGTTTATGAGGTTGTTCTGGGGTGTGTACTTTGGCATTGGTGCCTTTTTATGGTTTTGTAATATTACGGTTCGATACGTATTCATCTGCATGTGGTCGCGGCAGTCTCATAGGTGTTGTTATCAAGGAAAAATCAAAAAGTGAAGAAAAAAAACTTAGAACTAAATTAAGAAACTAATTTGTTCTTTTATTTAAATGAAAAGGTGAAAACTAATTTATGAAACTTAAAACTAATGTATCTTATTTCTTGAATATTGAAATTAGCTATTAAAATTTGTTCTTTTACTTAAAATCATTATATGTTACAATAATTTATAGTTACATTTTAATTTTTTTACGTTGTATGAATAAATGTTATACGAAACATCTAACCAAAATATCACAATCATAATTATATGCCATGATAAAATCCCGTTATTATGTACATGTACTGATCTAACGTCTTGCTAGTTTTTTTTTTTTTTTTTTTTTTTTTTTTTTTTTTTTTTTTTTTTTTTTTTGAACGGCATCCACATATAAAAGCAAAACTAGCAAAAAGCTAACGCAAAAAATTTACTTAGAAGAAATACCCTAAAGAAGGGGCTTGCACCAAGCACCCAATTAAGTTCATCTTTTCTGCATCTACTCACTAATCCAAAAGAAAAGCATAGTGACAATGTTATCCATGCATAAACTTTTCCTTTGGTTTTTTCTTGGCGGAACAACCTAGCATTTCGGAAGTTCCAAACATGCCACCGATAAAAGCAAAGAAAACCACCCTCTAGACAATCTTTCTTCGCCTGGGCAATACTTAGCGACTTCAAAACATAATATTGCCAACCTAAAAAAGAACCAATCGTTGGAATATCAAGACTCCACCAACGACCCACCTCTACCATCAGATCCACGGCCAAAGAACAACCAAAGAAGAGATGGTCTGTCGATTCTATACCATAATCACACACCCCACACAAAATCGAAGGGACATCAAGCCCCCTATTATACAAATTAACCTTTGTTGCCAATTTGTTAATAGCCAAACGCCAAGCCAAAACATTCACCTTTATAGGAGCTAAAGAAGACCACCTAGTCTGCATATTAGAGCTAGGTAGAATATGCTCATCTATAATGGATCTCGCCGAGGAAACCGTAAAGCAAAGAACATGCCACCATAAAGCAAAGAACACCACCTCTAGATAATCTTTTTTCGCCTTGGGCATACTTAGCGACTCAAACCATATACAAATTAACCTTTGTTGCCAATTTGCTAGTTTTTTTTTATACTTGCCGCTAAAAATAGAAAAGACAACTTATAGTGTAAAGTTATCACATGTACAGTTATCACTTTGAAGTACTCGTTTTAAATCCATTAGATATATAATTCAACCAATCATATTTATGTTCTTATGAAAATTAAGAATGTTAATTCACTGTGTCTGGATAAAAACAATAGAGCAATTTTAATGTTACTCTAAAAGGAAAGGATTACTAGACATCCGACTAGCATTGGTCCCGAATTTTGTGAGAGTTAGCAATATATATGCGTCTTCTATAAGTCTGTAACAATGATTAAACATATAATCTTATCGGTTCTCTCTCTCTCTCTCTCTCTCTCTCTCTCTCTCTCTCTCTCTCTCTCTCTCTCTCTCTCTCTCTAGCAATTAAATTTATTAGTCAAAAAGAAATAGTAAAGTATATGTAAGTATACAGAATATATTAAGAGATAATGATGATTTGATTGATTGTCTATTACAATTACATTGTACCTATAAATAGCACAAGACAGAATATTTTAAACTCGGGCTTGAGGCCCGTTACATAATACAGGCTAACACTCCCCCGTAGTCCGAGCGGCAAAATCGCAAAAGCTCGGACTGGAGATTAAAAGCTATAAACCAATAAATTAAAGCAAATAAATAATTGTTGATGAAGACATTCGACAGAAGCGGAAGCACATCTTCATCAGCAGGCAACAAAATGGATAAACCAAAGTATCCATACCAAACAAGATAAACCAAAGTATCCTGACCAAATAGGATAAACCAAAGTATCCCTTACCAAACAAATAAACGGGATAACCCAAAGTATCCCCTACAACTAAAACAAAAGAACTTACAACTAAAACTCATGCATTATTATCAAAATAAAAGATGAGAAAAACGAAAGTTGGTTCTAAAACTTTAACCTCCAAAGAACCTTCCGAACAAACGGGGATTGTTTTTCATAGAAAAACATAAAGATCCATTTTTTTTTCTTTTACTCTAGTTTGATAAATTTTATTACGAAAACAAGTTTGACCCACAAAATAAAAATGACAAACAGACCACTAAATCACTGATTTATAAAAGAAATCAACCTTTGACTTAGACTCTTGCCTTATCACTAGATGGATCAAAATCAAACAAATAAAAGCAATGACCTTCACCGCCATTCTCCATAAACTCAATGCTCCCACCCCATTTACTTTTCTCCAAAGTCTCTTTATAATCGATGACTCGCGGCTTAAAAAAATCTTTTTCCGCAACCACTATTAATAGGCAACCCAATTTCTCAAGATCCGGATCTGCACCTGGGTAAAGTTTTGGGTCATCGTTGGGTGTGGGTTTAATGTGTTGGCGTGATGGACTTTATTGAAGGAATTAAATCGGCAAAATTAAAATAAAAGAAATCGACAAGTGTATTACACTAAAGAGTGATGGAGAAAACCTCCGGACCGCCGGCCAAAGCCGACGGTCGGAGAAGGAGACGGCTGTTTTTGGTTTTAGGGTTGGAGAATCGGTAGGCTTACTGATACCATGTAAGTATACAGAATATATTAAGAGATAATGATGATTTGATTCATTGTCTATTACAATAACATCGTACCTATAAATAGCACAAGACAGAATATTCTAAACTCGGGCTTGAGGCCCGTTACATAATACAGGCTAACAGTATAAAGGATGTGCAGTATAAAGGATGTGGGTGAATCCCACATCTTAGCCCGTCACATATGCCGGAAAACAGACGCATCATTTGTGCTCCAAACCATACCTATTATAAGAATAACAAAACAAACTTATGAAAAACCAAATGCCTATATGATTTGACCACGCAAATTTATATCAAAAGTATAAGCAAACGTTAGTTAGTCTTCAGTAACGCCAACAGTATCGAAATCAGTATCATATGAGTCCACTTCATAACTCTCTTTCCATTATTTGTACAAGCTAGAATTTCCAACTCCAGTTCCACCAGTGATCCCTTCATTAATCTTGGAAAGTTTAGATGCCATAAAGTTCGCAGTTTCATTATGCACCTCCTCCCCTCCACTTTCAGTATCCTCCTTAGAAACCACCTCATTAACCTTTTTAGATGCCACGCCTGAAGTACTAGGCATATTTGTGTTGGAATTACAACATATTAGCATTTAATATATGTTCAAATAATCACAGGTAACGCAACGGAAGTCTAGATCAAGCATAGTATAAGTAATTAACATAGGTTTAAGAATCGTGTACCCTTTAGCAATAAAAGCAAACGAACAACGATTCTCGTAAACTCGCGTGTGAGCAAATCAAACACACGAAAACCACCAAGATCAAAGCATGATATCTCTGAACGTATTCACACACAATACGTTCTTAGCAAACAATAACATATGCTTGTACTAGTAATGAAAAGCTAACGAACTTCTTTGTTCTTCAACTAACAAAAATCGATACCCTTTGTTATTATTGTTGATCGATCGATTATTGCAAAACAAAAATCGAAACACTTTGTTGTTTTGTGTTCGATCGACCAAGGAAGAAACCAACCCAAACCCTTTGTAGTTCGGTAGACCAAGAAGTTAAAACCAAACTGAAACCCTTTGAGGCTTTGTGTTCGGTCGAGCAAGAGCACAAGAGGAAAAGAAACAAGTCTTAGATTTAGGTTAATAATGAAGTGTGTAGAGATCAAAGACCAAAGGCTTCATTATATAGGTTAGGATTACTTGGCTTGCAAGCCAAGCAATCCCAAACCTCGTAGAACTATACCACCGATCGGCCTAAGCCAAAGGAGGTGATCCGAAAACTTCTTTTCTATCGTTTTACACTTTAGTCCTTTAAGTATTCGTCTAACGACCGTTAGTTAAATATAAGATTAAATAACTATTAGTTAATGTTCGTTATAGCTTCTAACTAGGTAATTTTTTTACGTATTAACGCATTGTCCCCGTAGGCTCACGTGTCTTCTAGATATACATTATTTGGATATGGACATATCTCAACAATTTTCCGATTTCAAAATCTCCTCCTTTTCAATAGTAGGTTGATTACACGCACTGCTACTAGGCACATCCGTATGTTTACCCTTTCGCCCATTATCCTCCATTTGACTCATGCCAAGAGACTTCCTTTTAGCTAAATCATATTTTACTAGTGACATAGTTGCAATAAGTTTGTACGTCAAACGAAATTATTTGTAGGCAGATAGTTGTACAAACCATAGTGATAAAGTTGGAGTCCACACCATTTAACGGAACTTTTACTATTTCAAAACCAAATAATAATAATGAGATATCACTCCTTATATTCATGACCATTCACATGTTATTTGGTCCTTACTACATACTATCTGCAATTCCGGATATTCGTATATTTAAACACTTTATAAGCTATTAAGCTGTGAGATCGTCACATGTTCGGGCCTAGCCGCCTAGCTAGCTAGCCATGCTAATTATATTCGATGAAAACGGTTTATCATGTGATAAAAGAAAATGGAAAAAACAAATTAATATAGAAACAAAACATATAAACTACGCGTTTTTCATATGTCAAGCATGACAGATATATGACACATAAAGTTACTTCCAATGACAAAATCAGTGACGAAACCAAAACTAAAAATAATCAGTTAATTTCAATTCAAATCGCAATTGTAGTATAATACAAAAAAATAAAATAAAATTGCGATTTGAATTGAAACGTTTGACTTCAATAGAAATCGAGTTATTTTGCACCTACTAAACTAACCAAACAAACACTACAAACGCAATACTTTTGGAGGTGTTGCGTTTAGAAAAATTAGAAGTTAAAAAAAATAACATTGCGATGCAAAATATCATCGGTCACTTCGAGTCAGAATCGTCACACGCCAGGATCCCTACAAGTTTATATATGTATGATTAATTAGTTCATGATTCGGTTAAATAAGACATAAATCAATTTAACAGACAATTCCTTTCTTGTAAATAAAGTATTTTAAAAAAGTTTGGAAAAACCACTTATTGCCAAATAACGCGATCCGTTTCTTTCAAGCCCATAACAGTACAACGGAAATGTACCCTCTTTACAATATTTGACCAAATTACCCTTCCACGTCAGCAACCTGACATGTATAAAACTATATAACAAAACCCAATTACGAGAATGAACTTTATATGAAGTGGTTTTACAAGAATGAAATTTTTTTACATGTTTTACCAAAGTGACCAATATATGTCACTATCAACTTTTTTATCTTTCATTCGCGTAACATCATCGCCTGGATTAAATAAGATTCGCCCCAAGTTGCATATGAATATTTTGTCCAATGTCACTATCAACTTTTTTCTCTTCCCTCAATGTTATGTTTGGTATGGCAAAATTGGGACAAAAGACGTGATTTCACCTTCTTTAGTTTTCATAAGCCAAAATGCAAGTTAAAGTATAGTCATAACATAATGAAATACATATTTATTGACCAAACAACTCTTTTAAACAAATCTTTGTAAACTTTCTGTGATTCAAAGTTTACAACATAAAACTTAAAACATACAGTTGTAAACTTTCTAAACTTTGGTCACGCCGTTCATAGAAATCACTTGAGTATATTTATTGACTTGACTATGCTTTGTGATATTTATTGAAACTTTGGAGGCGTTGAGTATATTTATTGACCAAGCATACATATCTATCTATTCACTGGCCTAAATTGCTCCAAAGCATACATATCTACAGGGCCGTCCCGTGGGATTTGGAGGCCCTGTGCGATTATTCTGGAAAAGGCCCTTTAACCGGAAGAAAATTAAAGTAAAATCTGCAAACGATGATTTCATTATGCATTGCTTTTCAATATCGATTACATAGCATCATGTTTATTCTAATGTGATTTCCATCATAGTCTCTTTTCAGGTGTGAAGATAATTATAATTTTTTCTTAGGTGTGACGATTGAGTTTTCAGAACATGTTACGATGCCCGAAACATTTTACGCTACATTTTTAGAGTGAACCGCCTTATAGTATATTTTTATGTAAAATATATAAGACATACTACAAGTACAAGCTAAAAATATAGTGTTTCTTTTGTTTTGTTATGAAAATA
>LBNU01019267.1:53032-63833 GCA_014162995.1 Artemisia annua
AACCCAATTACGAGAATGAACTTTATATGAAGTGGTTTTACAAGAATGAACTCTTTTTACATGTTTTACCAAAGTGACCAATATATGTCACTATCAACTTTTTTATCTTTCATTCGCGTAACATCATCGCCTGGATTAAATAAGATTCGCCCCAAGTTGCATATGAATATTTTGTCCAATGTCACTATCAACTTTTTTCTCTTCCCTCAATGTTATGTTTGGTATGGCAAAATTGGGACAAAAGACGTGATTTCACCTTCTTTAGTTTTCATAAGCCAAAATGCAAGTTAAAGTATAGTCATAACATAATGAAATACATATTTATTGACCAAACAACTCTTTTAAACAAATCTTTGTAAACTTTCTGTGATTCAAAGTTTACAACATAAAACTTAAAACATACAGTTGTAAACTTTCTAAACTTTGGTCACGCCGTTCATAGAAATCACTTGAGTATATTTATTGACTTGACTATGCTTTGTGATATTTATTGAAACTTTGGAGGCGTTGAGTATATTTATTGACCAAGCATACATATCTATCTATTCACTGGCCTAAATTGCTCCAAAGCATACATATCTACAGGTCCGTCCCGTGGGATTTGGAGGCCCTGTGCGATTATTCTGGAAAAGGCCCTTTAACCGGAAGAAAATTAAAGTAAAATATGCAAACGATGATTTCATTATGCATTGCTTTTCAATATCGATTACATAGCATCATGTTTATTCTAATGTGATTTCCATCATAGTCTCTTTTCAGGTGTGAAGATAATTATAATTTTTTCTTAGGTGTGACGATTGAGTTTTCAGAACATGTTACGATGCCCGAAACATTTTACGCTACATTTTTAGAGTGAACCGCCTTATAGTATATTTTTATGTAAAATATATAAGACATACTACAAGTACAAGCTAAAAATATAGTGTTTCTTTTGTTTTGTTATGAAAATACTAGTTATAATGCCCGCGCACGCGCGGGTTTTTTTTTAAATTTTTTGAATCATATATTTTTATTTATTAAAAAACAAATAATTTAATCTTTGTTTTGTTTGATTTATGATGTTTAATTATAGTTTTTTATTATTAAAGATAATTATTTAAAATTATTTTGTGTAGGAACAAGGGTCTAAATCATATATTCTAAAAGCAAGGGCTAAATTCAAATTTTAGAAAAATAAGTGAGCTATAATAAGACAAATGAAATTCAAGGGCCACGTATAACATTTTTCACAACTTTGGGTCATCTTCCCCACCCAAATTTGCATCTCACCTTCCTCCATTAAAGTGCAGACGCAAGCTTTTTTTCTTCTTGTTATAAGAATCTAGCAGTTCATCTCATATCATTTCTTAACGAGATTAAGTCCTCCAAAAATGATTTTAC
Source organism: Artemisia annua (assembly GCA_014162995.1). NCBI lineage: Eukaryota > Viridiplantae > Streptophyta > Magnoliopsida > Asterales > Asteraceae > Artemisia > Artemisia annua. The sequence continues at coordinate 54,413 of LBNU01019267.1, forward strand.
ACTTATACTGAAGTTTTATAATTTTGAGGTTATGGACCTCGCATCAGACTTCGCATATAACCTCGCACATGGCCTCGCATATGACCTGACCTCGCGTAGGACTGCTAGAAGTTGTTATCACTGATNTTGGAAAAACCACTTATTGCCAAATAACGCGATCCGTTTCTTTCAAGCCCATAACAGTACAACGGAAATGTACCCTCTTTACAATATTTGACCAAATTACCCTTCCACGTCAGCAACCTGACATGTATAAAACTATATAGCAAACCCACTCAAGGGTAAATATGTCATTTTATAATTATATGTTGATTGTCATTTTGCATGGCAACCAAGGGTATATTCGTAACTTTCACTTCAAGAAATGTGTTATATAAACACGAACATGCCTTTGCCACCTTAAATTTCACACACACAAAATCACATACTGTAAACACAAACAAAAACATATTCACAAAAAAAAATATGGAAGACGATCAAAGAGAACTACAACTCTTGCCTACGCCGCCACACACCAGAGGCCCGTACTCACGGGCCACTCCGTGGGCATCTGATTCAATGAGATATCGATCAGATAGCTTCAAATTTCCTTTAGAAAGTGCTGGCCCATCGCTCGAGTTACAACTATCTATTAGTACTTCTTTTGATTGTAGGGATGCTAAAACTGACAATAACGGACGTATTGAAGCGTTGAAATGGCAAGCAGCAGATCAAATTAGGATAGCAAAAATGGAGAAAGCGTATGCTGAGCGTGTGAGGGAAATGACTAAGCGTGAGATGGAATTAGCACAATCTGAATTCTCGCGTGCACGGCATATGTGGGAACGAGCTCGAGATGAGGTTGAACGTGTTGAGAAGATGAAGGAACGAGCTACTCGTAGAATTGATTCGACTTGTATGGAGATTACTTGTCAAGCTTGCAGGCAAAAATTTCTACATTGATTTATATTCAAACAATATTTCAGTTAATAAATATGATATCATTTTATATTATTCGTTAATTAATTAGAATTGTTCCATATGTTATATGTATTGGTTAATTGTTTCGATCTCATCTTCATCAAATTGTGCGTTGCTCCGAACGTGAGTTTGGAATACGAATCGGAAAAAAATGAGGGGAAATTGGGAGATAATTAAAGGTAGGAATAATTAACGTGACAATGGAACTTCACAAGTAAGATTATTGTTATTTAAATTACTTTTCTGATTATTTAATTGCTAATCTGCACATGAAGTTTGTGTGTTTAATGATGACCGAATCATTCCTAGTTTGGTTTCTTTTGCACTTTTTTCATGATAAAAGAATGAAGCTCACAAGATAAAATGTTTGGAATTGATCATTCGCAAACCATGGTAAAAAAAGAAGCTATATATATCGTAACTTTAGCATAAGTTCCTGTTCTTTGTTGTAAATAAACAAACCTAAGAGTATAATCTCGAAAAAATCCATGAATAGGGAATCGGATGTTAGTAAAATGACGATATGAGATATCATAGCCAATTGTATCTTTGGGTAAAGAATGGAGTTAAAAGCTTTGATATTTCTTTGGGTTGTTTCATGTTGTTGCAATCCTAGATTTATATGTAATCCTTTGTAGTATCTCTTCTCGCATGTTATTAATTAATATAATTTTTGAGCATTGATTGACGTGCTTATTTGGTATAATTAAACGTAGTTGATAGTATTTTGTTGGTGACAAAACAAGTGCTCACTTCCTCACAAACTAATAATTAACATGTTTGGGTATCTCAATTATTTTCATAATCATGTTTAGTAAAAGTATACAATGATTTTTAATTGAAGACAAAACACTCATTTCAATCACTATTCATTCTTTTTTAAGGAATGGTGATGCGTGTGGGAAAAGCAATAATCGTTTTTGGTGAAACCATGAGTTAATTCTAAACAAAGCTGAAATCAAAATTTTGTGTAATTCTTAGGATCTTCAATTTGTAAAAATTTCTTGTTGAAATGAAATCGATATCTCATCCCACAAGCTTGATTTAAGGACATCTAAAATATTGATGGATTTGACCGTTTGATCCAACTTTGGTAACAGAGTAAATATTTTGTTTAAAAAGGTAAACTTTGGATGAAAGATATAGACAGATTTGGAGGATGCAAATAAAGTAAAGTGTTAGAAAAGTGTTTTACTATTTAAACCAATATATCTAAAGTTTCTTAATTCGAATCTAAATCCATGGCATTGTTATAATGAACTAACACGAGTTTGTCATTTGATAGGCCAGTAGGCAACAAAAGAAACCCTTTTGGATGTAGTTTTTTAAGCCATTAAAAAATATTTTCATAAAGTATATGTTTCTAATACAAGTTGACCTAGATTTGTTTCTATTATAATACTATAATTATAAAAACATCCCTGTGGCTAAATAAGGGATAATATGGATTATTATCTTTCCTTATTGGATGGTGGTTAAGCTTTTGTTATGAAACTTATTATTTTACTAAGGCTGTAAAACATTACAGTACAAGAAATGTGTTTGACTCAGTCATGCTAAGGCTAGTGAAACTTAAACTCAGTTCAATAGCTTGACTTGTCTTTTAATGCAACAGCCAATTTGGCTTGAAATATTTGAGCTCAATTTGATAACAAACATAATCACATTTAAGTTATATTCAGCTTAATTTAGAAGATGGATTCAAGATCTAACCAAAAGAGATCTATTTGTGAAAAGAAAATACCTATATAGTATACCATTTTAGGTTACTAATGTGTCTTCGGTTGTAGTATCTGTGAGATGCATAACTATATCCATAAAATCAATACTTTATGAGTTCAAGTCTCAAAAAAGATAATATTAGGATTGTTGTTATTGTATGAGAATGCATTTATTGTAATTATAAATGTAAGTTTGTCTTTCCGGTTTAAAAATATACTTTATCCGTCCCAAAATAAATGTGTACTTTTATACAGTATTTTACACAAACTTTTATATATGAATTCACACTAATTATACTTTCTACCAATCATATATCATCACCTAAAGTAAAAAGGTGGACGTTTATTTTAAAATACGAGAAGTAATGTTCTAGGTTAAATTTAGTCAAGAGGCAGATAATTAGTTGGGCACCTCACTACATATTCTGAAACCTTTGATGAATTACACTTTAATATAAATGTTCATTTTAATATTACACAAAGTTTATTGTATCAGGTAATTTGTTTTTAGATGGGTTTTGTAATTGTAAATGTAAGTTTTCCTTTACGGCTTCCTTCTTCTCAAAATAAATATTCACTTTAATATTACACAAAGTTTATTGAATTGTGACTAACTATACTTTCCACCAATCAAATATACTCCTACCAACTAAAATCACATTTCATTGATTGAAACACAAAGTTGACACTTGCTTTAATACATTTCAAAACAAAGAAATGAACATTTATTTTGAGATGGAGGAAGTAATGTTCTTGGTTAAATTTAGTCAAGAGGCGGATAATCGGCGGGCACCTCACTACATATCGTGAAACTTTTGATGAGTTTCATATTCAAAAAAAGTGCTCTAATTATGAGTAACTTATTCTAGTAAAGTCATTTCGAATGAAAAAGCTCGATAAGATAAATGTAATGAATATTCTAACGAGAGAACAAACATGTGCTGGGATTTCTTTCTCCTGAGTAAGTTGCTATAAGAAGTGTGGATATATAAATATAAATATACGATTAATAAGAGCGTAGTAGTACTATATATTTTTCAAAAATATGCATGTAAACAAAGAACAAAAAAAAAAACATGATAAGTTAAACATACAAATGGGAAAAAAGTTATGGAGTCCACCTGGTTAACTTTTAGGCATTCAAACCAAACACCCACTACCCTTGTCTCCCTTGCTAATTTGATTCCAAACACTAAAGCCAATCATTATCGTCACACTCATCCATGTATAAAAAGTAGTACTAGTTTTCATGCTCATGGTACGATCCTAGAAGTTGACATCTAAAAAGCATCATCAAAGTGAGTGCAAATCAAAATGCAGCTTTTTATCCAAGATATCAAGAGGAAAATGGTAAATAAAAGAGACTATTAATTTGCATATTATTACTTTTACGTTTATATTATCAATCTTTCAATATTCATTTTTGTTCTTTATGACTTTATTCAAGAGACATTCAAAAAAATTATATATAGATACTTCCTTTGACGTTTCTCTAGGCAAATGTCCCATAAACTATAACTAAGATACAATATATATGTTTCTTTATTTAGTATATGTTGATGTATACTTGAGTCTTCAGAAACTAGACATAACTCATGCACGTTGTTGGAGTTACAAGCATGTGTATGTCAAATCATTGGTTAATGACATTAGGAAATGTTAAAATGGTTATGTAGGTATACCATACGTTGGCAATTGGATGTGGTTTGGTTGAAATAATGTTTTTCAGAAGAAAAAAAACATACGAAAAGCAACAATATAGTGCGATATACTCTTAATTTAGGTCACGAAAAGATTCGGCAGTTCATTGCAAAGCTACACACGAAAATGCAACCACTTCACTAGCAGTTTTGGAAGAAGATGAGGTAAAGACCATAAAATAACAACTTACTTTCTCCATTTTACCGAGATGAAACACGTACTTTTTTATCAACATTTAAGCCAACGAAACTTTCAAATATTGTTCTGATGTCAACAAAAAGACCGATTATATTAAAAATAATAATTGAAATGACTATATTACCCTTCTCTCTTGTTTTTTTATCAACATTTAAACTATTGCAAATGCCAGTGACTATTTACCTTCTTTCTTGTTTTTCATATTTATAAAATGTGTGCTTTCAGGAACCTCAGGTCAATCTAGAGATCCAAATCTCGTGTTCATCATGATGCTATGCCTTCATTGCTGAGAAGTTTGGGCATGAAATTTGGTTTTAGCTTTTTAGGCAAGCAAATTCGACACATTCATTAGTTAAAGGAATTTTTGAGAGATATTAACAACTGGCCCAAACTGCAGATACCATTCATGTTAATATTCTTCTAAAAACACGTTCGTCACAGACTCACAGTATCAGATTCAAAAGGAAACAAGAAAATAGGATTGTGTGCTGGATCTTTGGCGAAATGAAAGGAGGTCCGAAAGTTTCTAAGTACACTACTATAGCAACTGCTGAACATGTGAGAAGAGTTACTAAAAGTATGGGATTGAAGTCGGTTGTGATGAAGGTTAACGGATTTAGTCATTTCAAAGAAAGAAGCTAGCGATTTGTAGATAAGGTGTTCGATAAAAGTCCTCACTAAGATCTTTTGGGTTTCGTTGTTGGATAAGTCTAAGTTTTTCTGCAAGAAGATGATTTTGGGACGGAGATTCATCTGCCAGCTGATATTGATTAGGAGATGTCGGATAAGTCTAAGTTTTACTTCCTAGGTGCAGCCTTGTTTTCGGGTACGTTATACCCGACTGTGGTGTTGAAAACACGGCAACACGTGGTTGTGAAAGATACACCTTGTTTCAAAATGGCGGTTTCCATTTTAAGACATGATGGTTTTAAGGGGTTTTATAGAGGGTTTGGGACATCATTAATGGGTACGATTCCTGATATTGGTTGGGTTTGGGACATCATTAATGGGTACGATTCCAGATATTGGTTGGTGTTTTTTGGTGGGTTCAGATTTGTGTTTGTGTTTATTGTTTTAGCTTTGTGGTTTTGATTGGAAAAGCAATATATAATGGTAATCATGGTTTGTCTGATGGTGTAGATTTTGGTTGAAGAAGATAGGGGTAATATAGTCATTTCAATTATTATTTTTAATATAATCAGTCTTTTTGTTGACATCAGAACAATATTTGAAAGTTTCGTTGGCTTAAATGTTGATAAAAAGTAAGTGTTTCATCTCGGTAAAATGGAGAAAGTAAGTTGTTATTTTATGTTCTTTACCAAAGAAGATGAGACAAAACTTTGTCACAAAGTGAAACACACCAACAAAACTAACTTTGTAGTTTGTTAAATGGACTTCAAATCAAGTTTAAAGAGGTAAAGTCCGACACTATCATATCATAACTTGATGTTATATTAACTAAACGGTTCTTTGGGTATATTTACATTATTGTCCAAATCAATCTCTAGAAAGATGTACATATATGTAGATGGCAGCAACAATGATGGTGAGATGGACCAAAAATAACTCCATTGCTTGCAAGTACCTAACATCAAATGCTAGTTTGACAATGATACATCTGAAAGTAACATTGATATTTCCAAATAACATGTTTCCATTATTGAAATTTAATAATATCTTCACCATGTCATTGATTATACAAGACAAACAATATATATGTGTGTATATATAAGAAGAGAATGAATGAACAATAAATATCAAATATTAATAAGCGTCGTTACAAACTCTACAACAAGTACATGTGTGATAATTAGCGTATGAGTATTTAGGTGTGTTTTGTTACAATGTTGTTTTCACTTTTCAGAACGTAAGTTTCTATTAAAATTAAGAGTAAAATACACCATTCGTCCCTAACTTGTCAAAAAAAACATCACGTTAGGACATACATTGGCATTTACGTCGCCTGGAGTCCATTCTTCAATGTTTTTATATCAATGAGGTCCCTTGACCCGTTTTCCCTCGGTCAATGTCCGTTAAACGTTATATTTCCGAGGGCATGATAGACAAATCACATTTTGACTTAAATCAAACCCAACCCAACACAACCCAAGTCATATACTCTATACTCTTTATTGTTTCCCTTCCTCTTCACCTAGCAACTGGCATAAATAAACTAGATGTTGACATAAATAATGCATAAAAACGTTATTTATATTTTTCGATATCTCTACGTTTTGATGATCACAAAATGTAAAATCATTAAACGTAAGATTACTACGTAAACAAGTATTAAGCTAGTTTATATCATTATATCCAACTTAATCACTTAAGGCATGAATAAACAGGTGCTTAATACATCTCATGATCAAAAGGGTATTTAATTAATTACTACAAAGTTTATTTAATAATATAAACACATTATATATTTTTGAAAAATAATTTTGGTAATAAAGAAAAATGTTTTAATCATACTAAATATATGAATTCAAATTTTTAACCAAAATCAGTTAGTTTTTCACCAAATAAACTTTCCCCACTAAAGACAAGAAAATCTGGCCGTTACAGCTGGGCGGCCCCCTTTAATTATAAGGGGCGGTCCCCTTAATTTTAAGGGGACCGGCCATGAATTAAGGGGACCGGCCACGCTCCTGTGTCAGATTTTGTCAGAATTTTTCCCTATAAATACCACCTTAAATCTGGTATTTTTCCTCACCTTTTGCACGAAAATTTCAGATCTCAAATCTCTCTAAACATCCTCCAAAACCCTTTGATCATTAGATTACTAATCCTTGTTTCAAGTGATTCAATCCCTTCACATCCATCCTCATTCAAAGTGCAAAAGAAGAATACTCCTTCAACAAACAAAGCTCAAGAAGTATTGTAGTGTAGTTGTGTATATTGTGTACATTATTTGTATAGTTGTGTTGTGCTTGTAATAAGTAGTGTAGAGAGAAGTAGAAGTTGTGTAGGGAGAAGAAGAAGTAGTGTAGTGGTGTGAAGTTGTGACGAAGTCGTGGTGTGCTCAAGTTGTGAAGAAGTTGTGTTGTGTTGTGAGATTGGTTCTAGCTAGAATTAGAACCCGACATCTAGCTTTGTGTCGTTAAGCCGGTGTAAGCGAAAGTTGTGTAAGGTTTCTCCGCCACAAGGGAGTTTGTTGACATAGTGAAGAAAACTCTCGAGTAGGTGACTCGGGGAGTGGAGTAGGAACAAGGAAGGTGTCCTTGTAGCCGAACCACTATAAATCCTTGTGTTGTGGTTTGATCTTTCTAACTCTTCTCATTCATTACTTATTTACTTATACTATAGTAGCTTAGTTAGTTAGTAATATATATTTGTTCATATAGTGCAAGTCTTGAATTCACATAAACTAGAATCGAAGTTTTTAAAACAAACTTGTTTTCATAAATTTTAAAACGGACGTAAAACTATTCAACCCCCCCTTCTAGTTTTCCACAATTGGTATCAAGAGCCACGTCAAACAAGATTTTTAAAATATATTGTATTTTAAAACTTGAATCGATCTATGGAATCGGAAAAATATTTAGAAGGGCAATCTATGCAAAGACCACCACTATTTGAAAGTGATGGATTTTTATATTGGAAAAATCGATTCGAAACTTATGTGAAATCAAAGGATCTAGATCTTTGGCATGTTATTACTAATGGTGATTTTCTTCCTTTACAATATAATTCGGAAACTAAAAAGGATGAACTTGTTTCTTATGAAAAACAAAGCGATGATTTGAAAAAGAAACTTTCTAAAAATAATGAGGCTAAAATGGTTATTTATAATGCGTTACCGCGCAAAGAATATGAAAGAATTTTTATGTGTAATACCGCAAAAGAAATTTGGAATTCTTTATTAATCACTCACCAAGGTAATAGTCAAGTCAAAGATAACAAAATAGATCTTCTTGTACAACAATATGAACAATTCACGATTCCGGAAGAGGAATCGATAGATAATGCTTTTGCTAGATTTAACACAATCATCACAAGTTTAAAAGCACTTGATGAGAATTTTTCTAGCAAGAATTTTGTAAGGAAATTTCTTAGGGCTCTCCATCCGAAGTGGCGCGCTAAGGTGACGGCTATTGAAGAATCGAAGAATCTATCAACTCTACCACTTGACGAGCTAATTGGAAACTTGAAAGTGCATGAAGTGATAATAAAGAAAGATTCCGAAATGGTTAAAGGAAAAAGAGAGCAAAGCAAGTCAATTGCATTGAAAGCTAAGAAGGACTCAAGTGATGAAGAATACTCGACATCCGAAAGTGATGATGAAGAATACGCTATGGCCGTTAGAGACTTCAAGAAATTCTTCAAAAGACAAGGAAGACACGTTAGACAACCATTTGAAGAAAGAAAAGTATCGCATAGAATCAAGGACGACAAGAGTGGGAAAAGCGAAATGAAGTGCTTCAAATGTGGAGATCCAAACCATCTCATTGGCGAATGTCCAAAATTATCAAGAAGTCAAAATTATAAAGCGTTCATAGGAGGAGCATGGAGTGATAGTGAGAACGATGAGAAAGCGACAACAAGAGAAGAGAAGTGTCTCATGGCTAAGGCATCCGATGAGGTAAGTTCCGAAACCGAGTACTATAGTGATGATAACTTATCCTTAGACGAAAAAGACTTAGATAGCGAATATAGGATATTATGCAAAGTAGGACAAAAAGTGATGGTTAAAAATAAACTATTAAAACAAACTAACAATCAACTAAAAGATGAAATACTTAATTTAAAAGCTAAACTACATAATCTAGAAAAATGCAAAGAAAACCTAAGTGATTGTAAAAATTGTCTAATAGTTGAAAAAGAAAATAAACAACTCAAGG
>LBNU01019269.1:12178-35624 GCA_014162995.1 Artemisia annua
TTAGTATTCCCTGAAATTTATAAGTCATGAAATCTCTTTTTGTAAGATCAGAGTTAGAAAAAATGCCAAAATATACTAATTTAATGAGATATAAGTTGAGCATAGAAGGTCACCATGTAAACAGGTCCAAAACCTCCTTGACCGAGCTTATTCTCAGCTGAAAAATCACAGGTGGCAGCCATGATAGAAGCCAAGCTAAACAATAACAGATCATGTCCATTCCCACAATTACTTTCGAGTTGATGTACATCTCTGAAGCTTTCAGAAGCTGTCAGCTCAATAAATTTTGCATCTCTTTTTCGTTTTTCGTTTTCTACAATCAGTTATACTCCGTAATGATTAAATGAAAGGAATTAGCAAAGAAAAATGCATAAAAATGTGGCAGATGTAGAGGGACTTGTGTTTTGTACCTTCCCGTCTCTGTTTTCTTTTCTCTATATACCTTAAAAGCCCCAAACAGAGAAAAATTAAAAGAACGCCTGAACCCACGAGAATCCATATCCGTTTCATGCTCTTTTCTCTTCTATTTTCTGTTTAGATGGAAAAGGCCAAAACCTTTAGTAAATGCCATTTAGATCCCACATTCTTAAATACTTTGTGCTTTCTTGATCAAAATTCTTACCTGGACCGATTAGATTTTGAGAATTGATCACGTATTTCCACGTAGAATTCTGACGCAGACTAACCACAAAGCTAAGGTTTCCAGTCCAAAGAACACAGCCAGTGCCATAATTGGTGTGGCTTTCAAAGCCGACGCAACTGCAGTCATTCCAACACATGGAAAAACAATCACTAATGCCCAGGCTTGAGTTTTCATCAGTTTCATTGCTTGTCATGCCAGGAGTAAAATCTCCATTTTTTTTATCAAACTTATCATTCTTCGTCCTACAAGGAGGCAAACTCGATTCCTTCATACAACCATCACCTAAATCATACCCATAACAAAACTCAGGAATCAGAGCAGTAGAATCATTATTATATGTAATTGTAATTTGCCCATCTGGTGCCAAAATCCACATGGGTAAAGCACCTAAATAATATATATCTGATTTTGCCGTGTAGCTAAAATATTGTTCATCCTTGTTGTATACGGAAGTGAGATTGTAGTAAGATGGACCATCTGGACCATTCGTTGTAATCAGATATGGAAATGTTTGATTTATTAAATTCCCACTAGTCCAGTAGGGTTCGCCTCGTTTTCGCATCATTAACCTCTGTCGTGCTTCGTCAATGGGTTCCCAACTCAAAGTAAAAGGTCCTAAATCAGGGATTTCATTGCTCATCCAAGAAGTGAGGGTCCAATTCCGCCCTGTTGTCTTGTCATACCCCAACTTCATACCTGGTAAAAGTACGTTTGCCGGGTGATCAAAACTCTGCCACAAAACCTTCTTGTCGGGATTGTTAATTAGCAGGAAGTTACCAGTTTCTTGGACGTATGCAGACACGTCTGGGTTTGGACCAACTCTAACATCAGTAATATTCATTACAGTCCTTCCTTCAACAGTGATGATCAAGTTTCCTGTGTTCGGGTTGATGGATAGGGCATGGGCACCTGAGGTGACCATGATGGGTTCGTTTCGATTGGCTACCCATACTTTCCTTGATTGATTATCGGAAGTGTCCCAAATTCCCAGGTATCTGTAATCAGTACCAAAGAACCCTAACGTGAATGATCCAAGTCTAGAGACAAGCTGGTTGGTGGATTTAAGTTCGCTGCCTAATTTGATTATTGAAAATTCATCTGTGTGGGAACAAAACTTGACAGTGTAATCAGCACTCTGACACCAATTTGATGAAGAGAACATTGTGCAACTATAGTATTTCATGTTGCCACTGCAACCCTTACTTTGGCATGGACCTGACCCGCCAGTTGCCTCCACAGACATCCACAAATCATTACTGAAGCCATCCTGACTCACATCATAGACTGAGCGCCTCATGTCAAGTTCACTCAAACTGAAAGATGCCAATGCAAGGGCTGAGGTAGCGTTTCTTCCAAAGCACTCCATTTCATGGGNGTTTTCGCATCATTAACCTCTGTCGTGCTTCGTCAATGGGTTCCCAACTCAAAGTAAAAGGTCCTAAATCAGGGATTTCATTGCTCATCCAAGAAGTGAGGGTCCAATTCCGCCCTGTTGTCTTGTCATACCCCAACTTCATACCTGGTAAAAGTACGTTTGCCGGGTGATCAAAACTCTGCCACAAAACCCTCTGGTCGGGATTGTTAATTAGCAGGAAGTTACCAGTTTCTTGGACGTATGCAGACACGTCTGGGTTTGGACCAACTCTAACATCAGTAATATTCATTACAGTCCTTCCTTCAACAGTGATGATCAAGTTTCCTGTGTTCGGGTTGATGGATAGGGCATGGGCACCTGAGGTGACCATGATGGGTTCGTTTCGATTGGCTACCCATACTTTCCTTGATTGATTATCGGAAGTGTCCCAAATTCCCAGGTATCTGTAATCAGTACCAAAGAACCCTAACGTGAATGATCCAAGTCTAGAGACAAGCTGGTTGGTGGATTTAAGTTCGCTGCCTAATTTGATTATTGAAAATTCATCTGTGTGGGAACAAAACTTGACAGTGTAATCAGCACTCTGACACCAATTTGATGAAGAGAACATTGTGCAACTATAGTATTTCATGTTGCCACTGCAACCCTTACTTTGGCATGGACCTGACCCGCCAGTTGCCTCCACAGACATCCACAAATCATTACTGAAGCCATCCTGACTCACATCATAGACTGAGCGCCTCATGTCAAGTTCACTCAAACTGAAAGATGCCAATGCAAGGGCTGAGGTAGCGTTTCTTCCAAAGCACTCCATTTCATGGGAGCCGCAATCACCGGTGATGCATGACCCGTGACCAAACTGGTTGAAGGTGCAATCAGTTCTCGCCCATATAACACCATCCCAGCTATCTGTAACTTGGAAAGACCGTGAACTATTCTGAATGAGCTCGAACCCAGTGCTGTTGAAACCAGGTGTGCCTGATATTCCAGGCCAAACAGTGAAGTTACATTCATTGACCAAAGTAAACGTAGCCCCTGAAGCTCCTGCAAATGTGAAAGAAAATTGCATTAGGTAAAAAATCTAAGTGCGAGTGTTATGCAAAGACACTGATTTATTACCTTCAACAAATAACAGGAATTGAAAAATCATAATCTGAGATAGCATTTTCATTTTCAGTGACATGATCTTTGTATTTCGTGATTTATTAAAAAGCTTATTTGCCATTTGAGAACTTTGTATGTCCTTCGTGGTTACAGGTTCTTTTTTTTTTTTTTTCCTAAGAAAAGTTTCGTTGACCCAAAAGCTGCCGGTTGACATTGTCAAATGTACCAAAGTAATTGATTCTTATTTTGGCTTTGTGTTGAGTGATTTCTCTCTTAAATCAAGTATTATTTTTAAGGAAAATTCGAAAGTTTAACATAAACAAGTGGTGCACCATGACTAATACTTCTTTCCATCTTCAACAGCTTGGATAAAAAAAACAAAAAAGTAACCTTAATCTACTTCACTCCGCTTATTCAACTCCTAAGAAACCTATTCATAATTCACTTCCAACCATAAACTAAAAAACATCAAACATGGGTGGGTTCTAGAAAAAGGGATCCTTAGAGGAAGAAACGGGCGTGACATGTGTCCTCTCCTTGAAGATATTAACCTAGAAGAAAGATTCCCATAGGACGTGGTCAGCGAGAATGAATCGTTGGGGACAGAAAGGTTCTCCGTGGAGGAACGAAATGACAATTTTTTAACAACATTTAATAAATGGAATAGATATATCACCTTCCATGACCAAAGCCTGTCATCCGATATGATTAACAAAAATATTGGTTCAACTCTTATACATTTGAATAGTATATCTTGACTTGTAACAAAAATATTGTAATGTCAAATTGAAACTTCAGATCAGTTTCATCACACTTCACAAATAAAAATCAAAGTCAGAGGTATAATACAGGTCACGATAAGAAAGTCACTTTCGGGTTGAAAACTAATTCGTATAAAAATGTTTTAATTGTACTAATTCCTATATCACATCGTGCAAAATGGCCACGTACCTTTTTTCAGCAAATTAATTGATTAAAAAACACTTATCCCTCAGATATTAGAATCAAGTATTATAAAAGTCCCATTAGAATTATAAATGTCCCATTCATGATTTTAATAGAAATGTCCCATTAGAATTAAAAAAAAATCTGCAGCTTTCCTCATATTTGTTATTAAAACCACAAGCTTTTAACGGGGGTGAGAAGGCACATTTCAATATTTCCTCTATACTGCACAAGATCATCAATCATGTAAAGAAAATCCTTTTAGCTATAAATACATTTCAAAAAGCAATACAGATCCGAGATATGACATAAGAGCTGTTGGTTATCAGTCCCTTCCCACCCCGATGCACACCTGCAACCACCAATCAAAACAGCAAGAAGATTGATACTCTGGTTAATGGGTTTTCAATGTGTGTATATTAAACTGAAGGAAACTCAATACACATACTGTTACAACCTATCCTATTTATACTAAAATAAACAACTAAAACATTCAATGTGGATGCATATAAAATGCCTACAAACTAGCTACACATTCATGATTGCTGTAATAAACTACTCCTAAATGTAGTAGTAACTGACCCACGAACTGGTAAAACCATTGACCCGTGACCCACTTGACCATGACTAAACTGACCCTCTGATCCTCGACCCATAACCCATCAAGATTATGCAACAAGAGCAGCCATCTTTAATGTGATAAGCTTGAATCTATTAATTCATGGGTGAGTTAGTTTGTCATTTATAAAACTAACAACCATAACTTCCATTGAAATATGATGCTGGGTACATGGAAGATAACCTACAATCATTTATGATACTAACTTTGCTGCAATAAGTACAAATCTAGGTTTTATTTTTTTTCAGGATTTCCAATGTACATAGTTCAGTAGTTGGGATAATAAAGGATCATATGGTTACTTGAAAAAAGTAGAAAATGTGAAGGTAACAAACAAGAAACAAAATACACAGATAGCAGCAAAATAAGTAAAAAGCTTAAAATGGAACACAAAATAAGAAAGAAAAAACAAAAAGGAAGGCTGCAGTAATTATCCATATAACATTAAATAAAAAATATATCAATACAACATCAAACTTAAAATCATGTTGAAGAGAATACCTGATTGGTTCCTTTGTTAACTAATTGCCTAGTTCTGAACAAGTGATAATTGATGACTTTGAAGTTCCTTTTGGACAGTGTCCGACACAAACTTTGTTAACAATCAGAGTCTATTCTGTGTCTTGTGGTGTGTCTCATTTACTTCTTTAAGTCAAATAATGATCATCAACCTATTAATCTCAATCTAAACAAGTTGCCACAGCTTACTTTGGTTAAAATGCCAACACTTAGGAAGATGCAGCATCTGACTTGAACTTCCACCAAGCACAACTTTCAGCCATTTTATCTCCATTATTTTCCTCATAAACTAAAATTACTTGCATCACTCTGATAGTCTGATCATCATCCTAGGATTATCTTCCTTTCCCTTTCATAATTATACGTCCATTCCAACCTTTTCAAAATATCTCTATCTCTCCACTCAATCTGACTCACTCGTTTCATATGCTCACGCTCGTGAATATGCTTTAGAAGGTTAATAAGCTTCTCATTATTATAAAAATCCTTCCATAAACATGAAATATATATGGATCAACCGGTAACGCGTCCCTATATCTCCTATGTTCCCTAAACTTAGGTGGGACATAATCAAACAAACATTGATTAGCATAAGCTATCTTGTACCAAACATCCCCAAATGACTCCGCAGCTTTTCTAAGCCTAATAAAAGCGTCAAATGGCGACACTGATTTCGGAGGCTTGTTGTCCATGTCCCAAGAAAACAGCCACAATGTTTCAGCCCGTGTTGAAATGACAATGTCTAATCATACTAAAAGTGCCTATATAGTCGTTGGTGTTGGAAAACGCATCCATCTATCATTAGTACATAGTTTAATGAACTAACCATTGTCAGCCTGCAAAACATATGATAGTCTGTTCATAGTCTTTTGCATAACTAATTTAACTACTTTTTGGACACTAGTAATGATCATAATGCAAAAGCCAGTGCCACATTTTAAAAGACAGGTTGAGGGCATATCACAACAGATAGCCAAACACAGCCTTTATTTTATTTAGCATTTAAACAAACAACTGAATACTAGTACAAATTATCTGCTGGTTAAAATGAAAATCCAAATACCCCATTGCTTTATAGTTTACTGGGTTTAGTTGACATAGAGGCCCATGAAAATGTATGATCCAATATGAATGAGATGGACTCAATTTCTTGGATCAGGCCCATTACATAAACCATTTAGAGTTCTTTAACTATTTTAGGACGAAGAGAGTATATTTTTGTGGTCATTTTTATTTTATAGCATGATCTGCAAAACCAATATGCATACTTGATTGCATATTCACTTTTGGACAAGCTTGTATTCTAAGTTATAGAATCCAGGATAATGGATGCCTTAGAAAACAAATTTTAATATTCTAAATACTTTATACTGCATTTTATTTTTAAGGTATACATTTGCTTACCTAGAGGACAACGTACATTCAAGCAGATCACGTCTCACTTCGACATCATTTTTATATTAAAATACTTGATATACTTTGAGTTATATGACTTACATGAAGGGAAAACTCACATTTAAATGAGCCTGTATCTCATAATACCGTGTCTATACGAGTCTAATTTAGACATAAACTTTATATTTTGTATTTTGTTAATTATTTGATGTAGGAACATGTTGCAGAAGAGGCAGCAACCGGGAAAATCTATAGATCAAGTTTTATGGACAAGCACGGGAGGAGTATACTTGTTATGAGACCTAGATGCCAGGTTTAATTTCATATTCTCCATTCTCTTGACTTTTATGGTGAACTCTACTATTTTATGTTTCGTCCACACTCTTTTTGTCATCTTAACTGCAGAACACGAAGTCTACACAATCACAAATCAAATACTTGGTATATTGCATGTAAAACGCGATATTGAAAACTCTTTATTTATTTTTATTTTTTTTCTAAAGTTCATGTTGTCCTTAATCATGGCTTTCTGTCTCTCAAAATGTAAGTAAAGCAAAAGGGTAGTCGTGAGATTCTTATATTCCTACTCATGTGAAACTGTCCCTAGCAATGAGAAACTACATACTCGAGAGTAATTTAGTAAAAGTTCCGGCCTCTCACTAGAAATTAAAAAGTCGATTTGTCATTGGTGACTAGGCTTGGAATTAATGTCGCATGTTATCAGTTTAAATCTCTAATCTATGTACATGAACGTTAGCACCTTATGTTTATTGATCAAAAGACTCAAAGTTTGTATGATACATATGTTAAGACCGTTTAGCCAAATTAGACACTAATTAACGAGTTGCGGGCAATGACTGAGTCTCTATATTCTTGTTATATTAGTTGAACCATCTTTTAGATGGAATATCAAAACATGTGACATCTATTGAGCCTCATCTCCTTAAAAATTTCCCTATGGACCCTAAGCCTACTTCCTTCAGATACGCCAATCCACTGAAATGAAAATACAGCCTGTGCTCCAAATATAAAGGTGGCTTGCGACAATATCGATAATGAAAGCCAACTCCACCATGGTGAGAAACCCCAATGTGCATAGGTCTAACATTCCGATTCATACACAGTAAGATAAAAAGATTGGCTAAAAAACTAGTTGACATGTGCTCAACTAAGAGCAAGATGAGAAGATCTCATCTATCGTGTTGCACCTTCACTAATTGGAAAAACCGATCTGGTCTAAAAGGGATGGATATATGTATTTACAAGGCACAAGAAAGCAATGAGACTTGGAAGCTACTTACCAATATCTTTGCTTAAATCTTTAAGGTTATTCTTTTTTAATCCAAGCCGTTGAAGATGGAAAGAAGTATTAGTCATGGTGCACCACTTGATTATGCTAAACTTTCGAATTTTCCTTAAAAATAAATAAATAATACTTGATTTAAGATAGAAATCACTCAGCACAAAACAAAAATAAGAATCAGTTACTGTGGTACATTCAAGGGCGGAGCTTAGTAAGGACCGGGAAGGAGCTAGAAAAAATTTTGTGGGAGGGCCGAAACAAAATTTTTTCAGAAAAACATAAGATGGGAGGGCCAAGACGGAAAAAAAAAAANAAAAAATACACTAACGGACTTAGGCCTATGGGGGCCAGGACCCTTCTCGGTCCTCACTAAGCTCCGCCAATAGGTCCCAGCCCCCTAGGCCTAAGCCCGTTAGTGTAATATTTTTCCGGGAAAAAATTTGTTTCGGCCGCTCCTCCATTGGGTACATTTGACAATGTCAACCCGCAGCTTTTGGGTCAACGAAACTTTTCTTAGGAAAAAAAAAGAACCTGTAACCACGAGGGACATACAAAGTTCTCAAATGGCAAATAAGCTTTTTAATAAATCACGAAATACAAAGATCGTGACACTGAAAATGAAAATGCTATCTCAGATTATGATTTTTCAATTCCTGTTATTTGTTGAAGGTAATAAATCAGTGTCTTTGCATAACACTCGCACTTAGATTTTTTACCTAATGCAATTTTCTTTCACATTTGCAGGAGCTTCAGGGGCTACGTTTACTTTGGTCAATCAATGTAACTTCACTGTTTGGCCTGGAATCTCAGGCACACCTGGTTTCAACAGCACTGGGTTCGAGCTCATGCAGAATAGTTCACAGTCTTTCCATGTCACAGATAGCTGGGATGGTGTTATATGGGGGAGAACTGATTGCACCTTCAACCAGTTTGGTCAAGGGTCATGCATCACCGGTGATTGCGGCTCGCATGAAATGGAGTGCTTGGGAAGAAACACTACCTCAGCCCTTACATTGGCATCTTTCAGTTTGAGTGAACTCGACATGAGGCGTTCAATCTATGATGTGAGTCAGGATAGCTTCAGTAATGATGATTTATGGATGTCTGTGGAGGCAACTGGGTCAGGTCCATGCCAAAGTACGGGTTGCAGTGGCAACATGAATGACTATAGTTGCATAATATTCTCTGGACCAAATTGGTGTCAGAGTGCTGATTACACTGTCAAGTTTTGTTCCCGCACAGAATTTTCAATAATCAAATTAGGCAGCGAACTTAAATCCACCAACCAGCTTGTCTCTAGACGTGGATCATTCACGTTAGGGTTCTTTGGTACTGATTACCGATACCTGGGAATTTGGTACACTAACGATTATCAATCAAGGAAAGTATGGGTAGCCAATCCAAATGAACCCATCATGGTCACCTCAAGTGCCCATGCCCTATCCATCGACCCCAACACAGGAAACTTGATCATCACTGTTGAAGGAAGGACTGTAATGAATATTACTGATGTTAGAGTTGGTCCAAACCCAGATGTGTCTGCATACATCCAAGAAACTGGTAACTTCCTGCTAATTAACAATCCCGACCAGAGGGTTTTGTGGCAGAGTTTTGATCACCCGACAAACGTACTTTTACCGGGTATGAAGTTGGGGTATGACAAGGCAACAGGGCGGAATTGGACCCTCACTTCTTGGATGAGCAATGAAATCCCTGATTTAGGACCTTTTACTTTGAGTTGGGAACCCATTGACGAAGCACGACAGAGGTTAATGATGCGAAAACGAGGGGAAACCCACTGGACTAGTGGGAATTTAATTAATCAAACATTTCCATATCTGATTACAACGAATGGTCCAGATGGTCCATCTTACTACAATCTCACTTCTGTATACAACAAGAATGAACAATATTTTAGCTACACGGAAAAATCAAATAGACATTATTTAGGTGATATATCCATGTGGATTTTGGCACCAGATGGAAAAATCAAATAGACATTAATGATAACTCTACTGCTCTGATTCCTGAGTTTTGTTATGGGTATGATTCAGGTGATGGTTGTATGAAGGAATCGAGTTTGCCTCTGTGTAGGACGAAGAATGATAACTTTGATAAAAAAATGTTGGTCCATAAAAATGAGCAAATCTTGATGAACATAAATAAGAACTTCATTAATAATAATGAATAAAAAGGTTACAAGATTACTCAAACCAACTAGACTACATGATAACATCTTCAGCTTCTTTACGGGGATAATTTCGGTATATTATCCCCGTTAGAATGACAATGAACTCTCATTGATCCAAGCTATGCTTGAGATTCAATGAGAGGATCTTCCTAACAACTAATATTCTGTAGGAATGGATAACTATCTCTATTACAACAAAACATATATATAGGTGGAAAAGTAAAAGTAAACATGTGATGGGTGGGTGAGTTGTCATCCACCACTTGGAATATGCTTTAGCATATTCTCTTTACTTTGTACTTTTGTCTTCTTTCACTTTCTTTGTAGCTTGTCTTCCCAATGCATGTAGCTTGTATTCCCAAGAAAGTGCATGCCCATATTTATCAGTATGTTGTAGAGACAGCTTCAGGGAGTCAGTGAGTTATTGTCATCACTCACTGACTCCATTACCTTCTTCTTTGGTTCAGGTGCCATTCACTGAGTACCGCCTCACTGAATGGAAAGTCTTTTCTTTAGACTTGTCCTAAACATCCTGAAGGTAACTCACTGAGTGACTGTTCACTCAGTGACTTGTTTGTGTTAAAGGTTAAATGTCACTCACTGAAATAGCAATTTACTATTTTATTCAGTGAGTGACTTGGCTATTTTATGTTCAAATACTTGTGGGGAATATTTGGCTAAAATATTGACCCAACAGTCTCCCCCTATTTGAACATACAAATAGCCTAAGTGAATTGGGTTGGTTTTGGTTATCAGGTTATGGTGTTTGGTTTTTCAGGTGCTGGACTTCCTTTCAGTCACCTTGGGTTTGGTTTATGGTTGAGATTGGGGTTTGGTTTTCAGGTTTTGGTTATGGTAATCAAGGTTTCAGGTTGTTAAGTTTTCAGGGTCTTGAAGGTTTGCAAAACCTTTTTCACAACCTGAAAAATTTTCAGAGCCTTGAGGTTTTTCAGAACCTTGAATGTTTTCAGAGACACGAACCTGTTTTCAGGAGCTTGGGTTAATAGGGACTTGAGCTTTCAGTCTTGTTCTCAGCCCGAAAGACACCATCATCAGAACTCTAACAGACCCTGAGTCACACTCATCCCATGTGCTTCTAACCACTCCCTGATGTTGCAATAACTCCCTGAGTTGCAAAAGCTCAGCCCGATTAACACTCCATGACGCACAACCTTCTCGTATGAGATTACAACTAGTGTCCATGACTCATTCTTAACCTTTACGCTCCCTGATATATGACCCATACTTTTTACTCAGTGATTGTTTGTTCAGGGACACATACTCGTTCAGTCTTCATGCGTTCACGGTTTCAGGTTTCATGGAACCATATTCGAATCAGGCTTCAAAGAACCATCAGTGTTTTATAGAATCATCAGGTTCAGTGACTGTGGTTCGGGTTGGGGGGGTTCAGGGTCTGGATTCAGCGACTGGGGTTAGTGCAAAAAGGGTTCAGAGTCACGAACCATTCAGTGACTTGGTGTTCAGGGAGAGGGGTTCAGGTTTGAACTAGGTTCAGTAATAAGGTTCACTAGCTGAATTTTAGTGACTGGTTCAGTGACCAGGTTTACCTATAGGTCAGTGACCTGGGGTTTGTGGTGGGGGTTCAGTGAGTGAAAGTGACTGGTTCAGTGATGTGGTTCAGTGACGGGTTTCAGGTTAAGGGCTTCAGTGACTGTGGGGTTTAGTTTTGGGTTTGTTATAATATACTGATATCCTCTTCATGTATCAGTTTGTTGAGTGATAAAACACAACACTCACTGAGTTTTGGTATTTGTGCTTAGGGTTTTCGGGTTCTTGAGTAATCAGTCACCACGGGTTCAGGGACTCCCGTTTGAGGTTCTTGAGTAACCACTTCCTGAGTCAAACATCAGCTGACTTGTAAGTTCTATAACCCTCAGGCTTAACCCAAAACTCACACTAACACCCCCTGTTCTCTATCACTCGATGTTGTGACTCCCTGAGTCTCTTCATGCCTGGTTAATACACCCTCAGTCACAACCGTGATAACATCAACAACGACATAGCCTGAAACCTAACAGCTTCTGCTCTTTTTCATACCCTGAATTTTAACCAACACATGCCCTGATACGACACCCATTTTTTCATGCCACTCCCTGAATCCGTGACTTCTTAACAAACAATGAGTTTAATCGCATCCTTGACCAAAATATCCCGAGTACACCATTTCAGGTTAAAGGAACCTTTAGATTCAGGGTTTATGGGTTATGTGCCCACCACGCTTCCGCTGCGTAACTCGAATGGACATCATCAGGCTTTGCCTGAAGTAATAAATTAGACCCTTTTTATACCATTTCATACCCACTTTTAATCCTTCCTGATACACTCTCATACCACCTGATATCAGTTTTAACTTGATTGATCTCAGGCTGTGAAACGCCATATTCCACTCTCTGATTTTGCAATACAAACTGAGCTCTAAGCCCACAAGCTGACCCGTATTACCCTCTGATTATCATAATCAACAATCATCTCTGATGCACCGATTTATATTACTGCCTGATAAAGTGACAACTCTCTGAGTTGCAAAAAAAATTTCACCATGATAAAGTGACAAAACTCAGTTACCAATCCCCTTCAATAGTTTCACCGCACCATTGACACACCCATTCATTTACCATTTCTATCTCTATTAGCAGTGACATTATCACTGAAACTCACCAAATCCAATTCTACCTATCCCCCTTTTTTCACCGAATTTTTTTAACGGAGCGAGAGTGGTTTTTGATGGTAATGATTTTTGGGATATGGGTTTTTTGTTGTGAGATTATCGGTTTGGGTGTTGGGTTGTTTCGGTTGAAGATCGATGAATCTTGGTTTTGAATTGAAGTTCATGATTTTTGATGTAGATCAATCTGTTCTCGACCTGGGTTTGAATTTTGATGATGATGACAATATATTGTGTTTTTTTTTTGGATCGAGTAGATTTTTGAAGATTATCTAATCGGTTTTGGGCTTTGTTTGTGGTGGATCTGTGATATATCATCTTTTGATGATTTTGAGTATGCGTTTTTTGTGAGTTTTGTTGTTTATGGATGGATCCAAATCTGGGTTTGGGTTTGTTGATGGATGAGAGTTTTTTTTGTGGGTATATGTTGGATTTTTTATGTTTGAGAGTGATGGGATTATTTTTGTTGTTTAGATCGAGAGCTAGATCTAGATCTGGGTTTTTGTGTATCGGTTTTTGTGTATGTTGGATAAGATTTTGGGGTTCTTTTGGGTACTGTCAAATATTAGTGTGCTTCTTCCCCTCAAAAATTGCTACTACGGTAGCAGTTTTTGAAGATATTTTCACACTTTTATTTTGACACAGCTGAATGTTATCATTAGTCATAGAACGGATCTGGATTAGAGAAAAATCCACCCGCTCTGATACCACTTGTTGGTCCATAAAAATGAGCAAATCTTGATGAACATAAATAAGAACTTCATTAATAATAATGAATAAAAAGGTTACAAGATTACTCAAACCAACTAGACTACATGATAACATCTTCAGCTTCTTTACGGGGATAATTTCGGTATATTATCCCCGTTAGAATGACAATGAACTCTCATTGATCCAAGCTATGCTTGAGATTCAATGAGAGGATCTTCCTAACAACTAATATTCTGTAGGAATGGATAACTATCTCTATTACAACAAAACATATATATAGGTGGAAAAGTAAAAGTAAACATGTGATGGGTGGGTGAGTTGTCATCCACCACTTGGAATATGCTTTAGCATATTCTCTTTACTTTGTACTTTTGTCTTCTTTCACTTTCTTTGTAGCTTGTCTTCCCAATGCATGTAGCTTGTATTCCCAAGAAAGTGCATGCCCATATTTATCAGTATGTTGTAGAGACAGCTTCAGGGAGTCAGTGAGTTATTGTCATCACTCACTGACTCCATTACCTTCTTCTTTGGTTCAGGTGCCATTCACTGAGTACCGCCTCACTGAATGGAAAGTCTTTTCTTTAGACTTGTCCTAAACATCCTGAAGGTAACTCACTGAGTGACTGTTCACTCAGTGACTTGTTTGTGTTAAAGGTTAAATGTCACTCACTGAAATAGCAATTTACTATTTTATTCAGTGAGTGACTTGGCTATTTTATGTTCAAATACTTGTGGGGAATATTTGGCTAAAATATTGACCCAACAAAAAAAATGGAGATTTTACTCCTGGCATGACAAGGACTGAAACCGATGAAAACTCAAGCCTGAGAATTAGTGATTGTTTTTCCATGTGTTGGAATGGCTGCAGTTGTGTCGGGTTTGAAAGCAACACCAATTATGGCACTGGCTGTGTTCTTTGGACTGGAAAGCTTAGCTTTGTGGTTAGTCTGCGTCAGAATTCTACGTGGAAATACGTGATCAATTCTCAAAATCTAATCGGTCCAGGTAAGAATTTTGATCAAGAAAGCACAAAGTATTTAAGAATGTGGGATCTAAATGGCATTTACTAAAGGTTTTAGCCTTTTCCATCTAAACAGAAAATAGAAGAGAAAAGAGCATGAAACGGATATGGATTCTCGTGGGTGCAGGCGTTCTTTTAATTTTTCTCTGTTTGGGGCTTTTAAGGTATATGGAGAAAAGAAAACAGAGACGGGAAGGTACAAAACACAAGTCCCTCTACATCTGCCACATTTTTATGCATTTTTCTTTGCTAATTCCTTTCATTTAATCATTACGGAGTATAACTGATTGTAGAAAACGAAAAACGAAAAAGAGATGCAAAATTTATTGAGCTGACAGCTTCTGAAAGCTTCAGAGATGTACATCAACTCGAAAGTAATTGTGGGAATGGACATGATCTGTTATTGTTTAGCTTTGCTTCTATCATGGCTGCCACCTGTGATTTTTCAGCTGAGAATAAGCTCGGTCAAGGAGGTTTTGGACCTGTTTACATGGTGACCTTCTATGCTCAACTTATATCTCATTAAATTAGTATATTTTGACATTTTTTCTAACTCTGATCTTACAAAAAGAGATTTCATGACTTATAAATTTCAGGGAATACTAAGTGATGGACGAGAAATTGCAGTTAAAAGGCTTTCAAGATCATCAGGGCAAGGTCTTGTGGAATTCAAGAATGAACTCATACTTATTGCCAAACTTCAGCATACGAATCTTGTTCGGGTTTTTGGTTGTTGCATTCATAGAGAAGAAAAGATGTTGATATATGAGTATATGCCAAACAAAAGCTTAGATTACTTCCTTTTCGGTATGCAGCTAAAGTAAAGAAAGTGTTTACGATAAATGTTTGTTGATTTTTATTCCTAGTATACACATTTTCTTTTATTTAGATTCAAACAAAAAGTCTGATTTGGATTGGCCTAAACGATTTAACATCATCGAAGGAATTGCCCAGGGGTTGTTATACCTGCATAAGTACTCGAGAATGCGAGTTATCCATAGAGACCTAAAAGCTAATAACATTCTCTTAGACGTGAGTATGAATCCTAAAATTTTTGATTTTGNTATGAACAAGACAACAGGGCGGAATTGGACCTCACTTCTTGGATGGCAATGAAATCCCTGATTAGACCTTTTACTTTGAGGTTGGGAACCCATTTGACGAAGCACGACAGAGGTTAATGATGCGAAAAGCGAGGCGAACCCTAACTGGACTGGTGGGAATTTAATAAATCAAACACTTTCAATATCTGATTACAACGAATGGTCCGATGGATCCATCTTCAACTACAATCTCACTTCCGTATACAACAAGGGATGAACAATATTTTTAGCTACACGGCAAAATCAGATATATATTATTTAGGTGCTTTACCCATGTGGATTTGGCCACCAGATGGGCAAATTACAACTTACATATAATAATGATTCTACTGCTCTGATTCCTGAGTTTTGTTAATGTATGATTTAGGTGATGGTTGTATGAGGATCGGAGTTTGCCTCCTTGTAGGACGAGGAAGATAATTTTGATAAAAAAATGGAGATTTTACTCCTGGCATGACACAAACTGAAACCGATGAAAATCAAGCCTGGCATTAGTTGATGTTATTTCCATGGGTTGGAATGACTGCAGTTGCTGTTCGGGCTTTGAAAGCAACCTTAACTATGGCACTGGCTGTGGTTCTTTGGACTGGAAACGCTGTAGCTTTGTGGTAAGTCTGCGATCAGATATTCTATCGGTGGAAATATCGTGATCAATTACTCAAAATCTAATCGGTCCAGGTTAAGAAGTTTGATCAAAGAAAGCCAAAAGTATTTTAAGAATGTGGGATTCACATATTGCATTTACATAAAGGTTTTGCCTTTCCATCTAAAACGACATAAAATAGAAGGAGCAAAAGAGCATGAAACGGATATAGGACATTTCGTGGGTCATGCGTTCTTTTTAATTTTCTCTGTCTTGGGGGCTTTTTAAGGTATATTGGATGAAAGAAAACAGAGACGCGGAAGTACAAAACAAGTCCCTTCAATACATCTGCCACTACTTTTATATGCATTGCACTTTTCTTTGCTAATTCCTTTCATTTAATCATTACGGAGTATAACTGATTGTAGAAAACGAAAAACGAAAAAGAGATGCAAAATTTATTGAGCTGACAGCTTCTGAAAGCTTCAGAGATGTACATCAACTCGAAAGTAATTGTGGGAATGGACATGATCTGTTATTGTTTAGCTTTGCTTCTATCATGGCTGCCACCTGTGATTTTTCAGCTGAGAATAAGCTCGGTCAAGGAGGTTTTGGACCTGTTTACATGGTGACCTTCTATGCTCAACTTATATCTCATTAAATTAGTATATTTTGACATTTTTTCTAACTCTGATCTTACAAAAAGAGATTTCATGACTTATAAATTTCAGGGAATACTAAGTGATGGACGAGAAATTGCAGTTAAAAGGCTTTCAAGATCATCAGGGCAAGGTCTTGTGGAATTCAAGAATGAACTCATACTTATTGCCAAACTTCAGCATACGAATCTTGTTCGGGTTTTTGGTTGTTGCATTCATAGAGAAGAAAAGATGTTGATATATGAGTATATGCCAAACAAAAGCTTAGATTACTTCCTTTTCGGTATGCAGCTAAAGTAAAGAAAGTGTTTACGATAAATGTTTGTTGATTTTTATTCCTAATATACACATTTTCTTTTATTTAGATTCAAACAAAAAGTCTGATTTGGATTGGCCTAAACGATTTAACATCATCGAAGGAATTGCCCAGGGGTTGTTATACCTGCATAAGTACTCGAGAATGCGAGTTATCCATAGAGACCTAAAAGCTAATAACATTCTCTTAGACGTGAGTATGAATCCTAAAATTTCTGATTTTGGTATGGCAAGAATATTCAATCCAAATGAGACTCAGGCAATGACCAATAGGGTGGTCGGGACATAGTAAGAACGCTCTTTTTCCTTTACAACTTCAACCAATATTTGAGTACTTTTTACATAAATTTGTTGTTTGTCACTGGTTTGATACTATATGTATCTTGTAGTATTAAGTCAAGCATTTTGTGTTCAGTGGTTATATGGCTCCTGAGTATGCAATGGAAGGAACTTTCTCTATTAAGTCTGATATCTACAGCTTTGGAGTCTTGATCCTTGAAATTGTCAGTGGAAGAAGAAATAGTAGTTTCAATCATCTTGGTCGCACATTCAATCTTCTCGGATATGTAAGTCTCACTAACATCAAGTCTCTGCATCTTGCACATGCTATAGAGTAACTTTGTTGAAGTTGATAACATCGTACTCCTTCCTTATAAAAGTTATGGATTTGTCTTGACCTCAAAGTCAAGCCAAGGCATGTAGCTAATTATCACACATTCATGGTAGCCATATTATTTTGCATGTTTACAATTGAACAAAATATTGTTATGCTCTTCTCTTATCAATTGTTGATCATTTCCTTACGAATAAAAATAGGAATTGAGGGTTTCCTCTTACTAATGGCAGACTAGAAAGGAGGGTAAATTATTTAAATCATTTTCTTTGGGCTTAAGGTCGACTTATCATAACATCACGTACTAAACAAAACACCAGTTTTATCTTCGTGACCATAAATGACTATTTAAGTATGTCTTATGATCTAGGCATGGGAGCTATGGCAACAAGGGAATGCACTGGATTTGGAGGATCCATCAGTTGGAAGTACTTCTGATATACAGCAGTTCTTGAGGACCGTTCACGTGGCACTTCTGTGTGTGCAAGAAGATGCAATGGATAGACCAACAACTTCAGATATGATCTCCATGCTTCTCAATGACACCATATCCTTACCTACTCCAAACAAACCAGCATTCGTCCTTGGCAGAGCTGAGTCAAGATCAACTTTAAATGAAATCCAACCGGGTGATTGCTCTATAAACAATATGACCATTACTGTTGCCGAGGGTCGATAAGGAGTGAAGGTGGCTGCTTTTATACTATTTGATTTCTCATTATATTTGAACTTATCATTGTTGTGCATACTCTCATGTACGAAATTTATTGTGATTTTTCATGCTAATATTCATATGTTAATTAGATAAATTGTCCGCCTTTTTAATTTTTTGGAGTATTAGTTGATCAAATAAAAAGATGTTACCTTTAAAAAGTCTAAAAAGACACGAGGACATGTGTCCCTTTTTATAGTTTTGGGAGGAGCTTTGATGAATAGGCGGAGTATTAATAAACATTTTTGTATTGATCACATTCTGGGCATAGTATTGATAAACATGAAATGAAAAAAACTGATAAGCAGATAGTTTTAATGAACATACCAAGCATTTTTATGAACAATTTTATTTTCTAAACCTTCTTTGATGAAGGATTGAGGTTGGACAGGATAGTGTGCTGGAAATTCAAATATTTTCTTTTTCTAAATAGCTATAGCTCGCCACTTTGCAAGAGAACATAACTTAACTAAAATTTACTTAGGGACAACCCTTCATAAAACTCTCCCGCATAATGCAATTAGTGTGTGAGACCGTGATTCACAAATTGATGCACGGGATGTAGCCTTTCTAGCCGCGTGCCTAAAGACCGTAACATAAGTAACTCAGTGCTCCTCCATAAGTGGATAATTCGTTCGGATCCGCCCACATGTTCAATCATTTTTAGCAGTTTCCATAGAGATCTTTATCATTAATGCAACCTTCGTTTTGCTCATTCATCTAGAGTTTGTTGTCCCAAAAGTTTCTGTCGTGTGTTTGTGCTTGTGTATGGATCGTTTGGTTTGTATGTGAGTCGAATTTGATTTGCAAACAATATACTAAGATAACTTATATTAATTCTTCAAACTATTGTAATGTTACATGTTTACAAGTATTTATACTATACGAATGGTTACAACGAACCATCGCGACTGTTCACCAAGAAAGGGTGCGTCCCTTCCTTCTTCTGCCTAATCGAATGGGTGCAATGAATGGACACAACCATTCGCTATGTTTCCAGGAAAGTGGAAGTTACAAACTTTCTAATCTACAATATTGGTCCTTCGAGTTTCTAGAAAAAGTAATGTCGAGATTATAATAACTTGGTTCACATTCTCCTCCTTAATCTTGATCATTGGTTTCTCCAAGGTCTTGAACTCCGAGCATTTGTCTCATAGTTGTAAACTTGAGTCTTGGTAAAGCTTTCGTTAATATATCTGCTCTTTGTAGTTCTCCGCTAACGTGTTCCACATTTATATGACCATTCTCTACGCATTCCCAAATGAAATGATAGTGAATGTCTATATGTTTACTCCTTCCATGAAATACTGGGTTCTTTACGAGTGCTATAGCTGATACGTTGTCAACTCTAAACGTTATCCTTTTTTCTTCCAATCCAGTTAGTTCACTAAGTAAACGTTTTAACCATAAGGCTTGACATGCTGCTGCAGTAGCTGCCTTGAATTCTGATTCACATGATGAGAGCGCCACTGTTGGTTGTTTCTGAGTACACCAAGTGATAGGTGACTCTCCAAAGTAAAATACGACTCCAGTAGTTCCTTTTCCTTGATCGGTATTGATTCCATAACTACTGTCACTATAACCTGTTATCTTGCAGCCGCCTTCCTTCTTGTATATTATTCCATGTTCCTTTGTTCCTTTGATGTATCGGATTACTTGTTTTACTGCCTTCAGATGATGATCCTTTGGCTCTTGCATAAATCTGCTGAGTAGTCTGACTGAGTAACTAAGATCCGGTCTTGTATGTAGTAAATATCTAAGACTTCCACTTAAACTGTGGTAATAAGTTGTGTCAACTGGGTTTCCATCTTCCGCCTTGACCAACTTAGTGCCGGGATCCAATGGTATCTTGGTATCATTGCTGTCCGTCATATTTGTCTCTTTTAGGATCTTGTTAATGTATCCAGTTTGCTTGATTGTAATCTCTCCTCCTATCTGTGTAACTTCTATCCCAAGGTAATATGCTAACAATCCTAAGTTGCTCATTTCAAATTTATCTTCCATTTGGGATTTGAACAAGTCTATTTCCTTCTTTGGAGTTCCCGTGATGATTAAATCATCTACATATACTCCAACTATCAGTGTAGAAGTCTTGCTTCTCTTCATGTAAACTGCTTGTTCGAGATTACATTTCTTAAAGTCCAATGACTTCAAGGTTTTGTCAAGCTTCACATTCCAAGCTCTTGGTGCTTGTCTTAAGCCATACAAAGCTTTAGTTAGCTTGTATACTTTTCCAAGTTTTCCTTGTTGTATGAAACCTTCAGGTTGTGTAACATAGACTTCTTCCTTCAGTTCTTCATGTAAGAATGCTGATTTTACATCTAAGTGGTGTACTTGCCATCCATGGTATGCTGCTAGTGCTAATATTAATCAAACTGTTTCTATCCTAGCAACTGGTGCAAATACCTCATCAAAGTCTATTCCTTGTTCTTTTACATAACCTTTTGCTACTAATCTTGCTTTATACTTAATGATCTTTCCTTGTGCATCTCTCTTGGTTTTGTAAACCCATTTGAGTCCTATTGCCTTCTGATTTGGAGGCAATGTTGTTAAGGTCCATGTGTTGTTCTTGTTGATGGAATCTAATTCAATCTCCATGGCCTCAATCCATTTCTTATCCATTGATGCTTCCTTGTAGTTACGAGGTTCTTCTTCAGTGAAGAATAAGCTAGGTGCTTCTACTGGTTGTGCAGTTGCATAAATTTCTGCTAAGTCTTTCGGTCCTCGTATTGGACTATGATCATATCTATGTCGTGAGTTTCCTGATGAGCTAATAGTAGTAGCTTCTATTTCGTCTTCTGAGTTAGGTTCGTAATTGTATGTTGGTGGTGTGACTGGTGAATCTGGTTCTGATGTCGGATCTGGTAATGGATCCGGTATTGGATACGTGTTCTCATTGTTTTCTAAGTTGACTTGTGTAGGAATTGCATTGTCAACTCCATCTACCACAAAACTAGCCCAAAATGAGTCTTGTGTACTTGTATCCTCTTCACTCTTATCCCAGTCCCACGGTTTTGTTTCCATAAATTTTACGTCCCTACTAACATGTTTCTTCTTTCCTACGGGATCATATAGCCTGTATGCTTTAGATCCTTCCTCTACTCCTAAATAAACTATCGGTATACTTCGATCATCCAACTTCTTCAAGTGAGGGATTGTTATTTTAGCATAAGCTGTGTATCCGAATATTCTTAAGTTTTCTAGGTTTGGTTTTCTTTTGTAGAGAGCTTCATACGGTGTTTTATCTTCCAGTGCTCGTGTAGGTACCCTATTTAGTATATAAATTGCGTGCTTTACTGCTTCCGCCCAAAAAGTTAAGGGTAACTTCATTGCTTTCATCATACTCCTAGTAGTTGATAACACCGTCCTATTCTTTCTTTCAACTACTCCATTCTGTTGCGGTGAGTATGGTGCTGTTAACTGTCTTGCTATTCCATTATCCTTACAGTACTTGGTGAATTCATTTTATGTAAATTCACCTCCTCTATCTGTTCTTAGCATCCTTATTTTCAACCTTAATTCCATTTCAATCTTCTGTCTAAATTCCTTAAATTTGTTTAATGCTTGATCTTTCGATGTTAGAAAGTAAGCCCACATGAATCGTGTACAATCATCTACTAATAAGAAGATGAGCTTCTTTCCAGAATGTGTTGCTGGACTTATGGGACCACAGAGATCTCCATAAACTAAGTCCAACGGGTTTTTGGATCTGAATTTAGCTTGATGTGGAAATGGTGTTCTACTGTGTTTTCCTAATAAACATGCATCACAAATTTGTCCTGCATGATTTATTCTTGGTATTCCTTCTACTAGGTCTTTTCTTGTCATCTTGTTGATGTCGTCAAAGTTCAAATGACCTANGATCATATCTATGTCGTGAGTTTCCTGATGAGCTAATAGTAGTAGCTTCTATTTCGTCTTCTGTTAGGTTCGTAATTTTATGTTGGTGGTGTGCTGGTGAATCTGGTTCTGTCGGATCTGGTAATGGATCCGGTATTGGATACGGGTTTTCATTATTTTCTAAGTTGACTTGTGTAGGAATTTCATTGTCAAATCCATCTACCACAAAACTAGCCCAAAATGAGTCTTGTGTGCTTGTATCCTCTTCATTCTTATCCCAATCCCACGGTTTTGTTTCCATAAATTTTACATCCCTACTAACATGTTTCTTCTTTCCTACGGGATCATATAGCCTGTATGCTTTAGATCCTTCCTCTACTCCTAAATCAACCATCGGTATGCTTCGATCATCCAACTTCTTCAAGTGAGGGATTGTTATTTTAGCATAAGCTGTGCATCCGAATATTCTTAAGTTTTCTAGGTTTGGTTTTCTTTTGTAGAGAGCTTCATACGGTGTTTTATCTTCCAGTGCTCGTGTAGGTACCCTATTTAGTATATAAATTGCGTGCTTGACTGCTTCCGCCCAAAAAATTAAGGGTAACTTCATTGCTTTCATCATACTCCTAGTAGTTGATAACACCGTCCTATTCTTTCGTTCAACTACTCCATTCTGTTGGGGTGAGTATGGTGCTGTTAATTGTCTTGCTATTCCATTATCCTTACAGTACTTGGTGTATTCATTTGATGTAAATTCACCTCCTCTATCTGTTCTTAGCATTCTGATTTTCAATCTTAACTCCATTTCAATCTTCTGTCTAAATTCCTTAAATGTGTTGAATGCTTGATCTTTCGATGTTAGAAAGTAAGCCCACATGAATCGTGTACAGTCATCTACTAATAAGAAGATGAGCTTCTTTCCAGAATGTGTTGCTGGACTTATGGGACCACAGAGATCTCCATAAACTAAGTCCAACGGATTTTTGGATCTGAATTTAGCATGATGTGGAAATGGTGTTCTACTGTGTTTTCCTAATAAACATGCATCACAAATTTGTCCTGCATGATTTATTCTTGGTATTCCTTCTACTAGGTCTTTTCTTGTCATCTTG
>LBNU01019269.1:36210-48064 GCA_014162995.1 Artemisia annua
CTTCTTTTTCTTGTGTATCACGGTATTGATACAATTCCTCTAGTCGACTTCTTTTCTTTTTCCTTGTTTCGTTGTAGTAGAAAACGAACAAGTACGTCCTTGCTATGTTAACAAGAAGTTCCTACACTAAGTTCTTTCTCTTTGTTTGTTGCTGCGTACGCTTGTTCACAAAGAGAGAACGGGCACCACTTCGTTTGGTGCTTCCTTGTTTGCAAAAATACGACACTAAGAAAAGTATACGTTTTTTCTTGTGTCCTAAGTTATCTACGTAACCCCTATACTATCGTTAACAAGGTTCAAAGGGTGTTGCTTCGTTTCTGAAAAAAACTAGCGTGAGTTTTTTTTGTTTTGTTTTTGGTTTTCTGGTTTCAAACTCTCGGTATAGAGTTTCTGTTTCCTTTCGATACAAAGTTTTGAGTTTTCTGGTTTATGTGTCTCGTTACCAAGGTTCTGCGTGGGTTTGATGTTTCTGGTGTAACAAGCGTCGGTACAAACAAGGCTCTTGATGCCAAATGTTGTCCCAAAAGTTTCTGTCGTTTGTTTGTGCTTGTGTATGGATCGTTTGGTTTGTATGTGAGTCGAATTTGATTTGCAAACAATATACTAAGATAACTTATATTAATTCTTCCAACTATTGTAATGTTACATGTTTACAAGTATTTATACTATACGAATGGTTACAACGAACCATCGCGACTGTTCACCAAGAAAGGGTGCGTCCCTTCCTTCTTCTGCCTAATCGAATGGGTGCAATGAACGGACACAACCATTCACTATGTTTCCAGGAAAGTGGAAGTTACAAACTTTCTAATCTACAATATTGGTCCTTCGAGTTTCTAGAAAAAGTAATGTCGAGATTATAATAACTTGGTTCACAGAGTTGTATTTAGTATGTCAAAGAAATTTCATAATCCAACGTTAGCCACTAATATAGGCATTTACTTGATGAACGATTATATTTCCTCAACATACTTTGATGAATAACTTCCTTGCAAAATTTCTTTGATGAACACTTACACGATGAACAAATGTGTGATGAACAATTGCACATTTAATACACTTGGTATATAGAGTAGTAAAACAGAATGAGTTTGTATTTACTAATTTAAGCTCAAGTTATAAATACTGTGATGACGTATGGTCCAAAAAGGACATAAAGAATGAGTCCGGGCTGGAGCTGGACCACTTTGAGTTGGACCTCTTCGGGTTGGAGGGACCCCTCCGGGCAGGAATTTTCCCGGCTGAGTTGGACCTCTCCGGGCCGGACTTCTCCGCGTTGGAGCAGGACATCTCCGGCAGGACATAAACAAGTACGGGTTGGACATAAGTACGTCCGGGATGGACATGCTGTTGTGGAATAATCGCGATAATACCCCACCTACTAGGTAAAGTGTGTGAATGATTGAACACTAACAAATATATTCCGATAATTTACTAGTACAATGTATCACTACAACTATACCCTTGATAGCTTATTTAGAACTAAACAATACGGAAACAACCACGAGGTTTGGCTAAACTTGTAAGCTTGCCGCACTCCTCCAAATGACACCACTAACTATATGTTTCTTAAAGAAAACATACAACAAAAGAAAGAGAGAAAGATAACACTACAAGTTACTTGTATGTGTTTTGGTGTGATGAAACCAAATGACAAGGGTTCTATTTATAGGCCTCCAAAAACTTCAATGCAACTCTCCCACTTGCCAATTTGCCTACCAAGTTGCTGAGATTCCATCTATGTGGGACCCCCCCCCCCAATTTGAGCCAATAATAACAAATCTCCACCTTGGTGAAAATACCGTGTCTACAATCTCCCCCGTCAACAAATGTTAGTGGTGTCCTTAAATCAATCTTCAAGTTTTCACAATATTGATCAAGTCCAAACAGTAATTGAACTTGATCCCAGCTAATACTTTAGTAAGCATATCTGCGGGATTCTTAGAAGTATTGTTCTTCGGGATTCTAACTCCACCTTCTTCCAGTATCTCTCGTATGAAATGATACTGAACATCAATGTGCTTCGTCCTTGCGTGATAAACTTGATTCTTCGCTAAGTGAATTGCACTCTGACTGTCAGAATGCATCGTGACAAATTTTTGTTTGATTCCAAGTTCACTGAGCAACCCTTGAAGCCAAATTGCCTCCTTTACAGCCTCAGTAATTGCCATGTACTCTGCTTCCGTAGTTGACAAAGCAGTAGTTGACTGTAAGGTAGACTTCCAACTAATTGGAGCTTTTTCCAGAGTAAAAACATAGCCTGTAGTAGATCTTCACTTGTCTAAATCTCCAGCATAATTGGAATCGCAATATCCCGCTACCCACTGACTACTTCCATGTTCGAATAATAACCCTACATCGACCGTGTTATGGATATACCGTAATATCCATTTAACAGCTTGCCAATGTCCTTTACCAGGGTTATGCATATACCTGCTCACTATATCCATTTAACAGCTTGCCAATGTCCTTTACCAGGGTTATGCATATACCTGCTCACTATACCAACAGCATGACTAATATCTGGTCGAGTACATATCATAGCATACATTAAGCTACCGACAACATTTGCATAAGGCACCTTCTCCATGTATGCCTTCTCTACATCATTTTTCGGTGACATATTAGCATTGATCTTAAATTGAGAAGCGAGTGGTGTACTAACTCGTTTTGTTTGCTTGTCAAACTTAAAACGCTTTAGAATCCTTCTCAGATATTGTTTCTGAGTCAAACAGAGCTTCCTCAATTTTCTATCTCTGACTATCTCCATGCCGAGAACCATCTTTGCTTCACCGAGATCCTTCATCTCAAATTCGCTTTTCAACCGAGTCTTTAACTTTTCAATCTCGTCTAGACTTTGAGAAGCTATCAACATATCATCTACATATAGAAGAAGATATATGAATGAACCATCTTGTAGCTTTTTCAAATAGACACAATGGTCGTATTTGCTTCTTGTGTACTTCGACTCCAACATAAACTTATCAAATCGCTTGTACCACTGTCTTGGGGATTGCTTCAATCCGTACAACGATTTATGAAGTTTGCATACTTCATGCTCTTTTCTAGCAACTTTGAATCCTTCTGGATGAACCATATAGATTTCCTCTTCCAAGTCTCCATGTAGAAATGCAGTCTTCACATCCATCTGAACTAGTTCCAAATCCAACTGTGCTACCAAAGCCAACAAAATTCTAATAGAGGAATGCTTTTCCACTGGAGAAAAAACTTCATTATAATCAATTCCCTCTTTCTGAGAGTAGCCTTTAGCTACCAATCTTGCTTTGTAGCAAACCTCATCCTGGCTAGGAAATCCTTCTTTCTTTGTATACACCCACTTGCATCCAATTGCCTTTTTCCCTTTTGGGAGGTTCGTCAACTCCCATGTCTGATTCTTCTGAAGAGACTGCATTTCTTCACTCATGGCAATCCACCACTTCTCATTCTTCGAGTCTCAAACCGCTTCAGAGTAAGTAGTAGGAACATCATCAGCTGCAATTGAAGATGCACAAGCCATCGTATCATTAAGGCGAGCAGGCCTTTTAGTGTTTCTTTTGGGCTTGCTGGTAGCAATTGATTCATGTCGTTGTTGTGGAGGTTCTTCGGTTTGAACCTCCTCTTCTTCATAATCTCCTTCTACCACAGGAGAATCATCAATTGTTTCTCTATGATCTGGTACAATTATTCTTTCAAACTCCACCTTTTTGGGAGTTCCATCTAACTGCTTAGCATTCACCTTCTTCAACATGGTAGATTCATTAAAGGTGACATCCCTGCTAAAGATCGTCTTCTTCGTCTCTGGACACCATAGACGATAGCCTTTGATTCCAGAGGTGATCCCCATGAACAATGCTTTCTTTGCTCTGGGATCCAACTTTGATTCCTTCACATGATAATATGCAACGGAACCAAAAACATGCAAGGAATCATAATCCGTAGCAGGTCTTTCATACCATTTCTCAAATGGTGTTTTCCCATCAATGGCAGTAGATGGCAAATGATTAACGAGGTGACAAGCATACGTCACAGCTTCAGCCCAAAATTCTTTACCCAACCCAGCATTGGATAACATACACCGAACTTTCTCCAGCAAGGTTCGGTTCATGCGTTCTGCCACCCCGTTCTGTTGTGGTGTATGCCTGACAGTGAAGTGTCTGACAATGCCTTCGTCTTCACAAAATTTTGTGAACTCATCATTTTTATACTCCCCGCCGTTATCTGTTCGGAGATGTTTGATCTTTCTGCACGTCTGAGTTTCCATCATCTTTTTCCACTTGATGAACACTCCTAGCACTTCACCCTTTGTCTTCAACGTGTATACCCAAACTCTTCGAGAAAAGTCATCAACAAAGGTCACATAGTAGTGTCTCCCTCCTAAAGAGCTTGTCTTTGAGGAACCCCATACGTCAGAATAGACATAATCCAAGATACCTTGTGTCTTGTGGATAGCTGTCCCAAATTTCACCCTTGTTGTCTTCCCGTTGATGCAATGCTTACAGAGATCCAACTTACAGGAACTCACTCCTTTCAATAACCCTTGCTTTATGAGCAAATTCAAGGATTTCTCTCCTGCATATCCTAAGTGCATATGCCATAGCTTCACAGCTTCTGAATTTCTATCACCATCCGTAACAGCTGCTACAGTTCCAACAACCGTTCTACCCTTATAGTGATACGTGTTGTTTATTTTACGAATACCCTTCATTACTACAAGTACGCCAGAGATGATCTTCATAACCCCATCCTTTGGTCTTACTTCGAATCCTTTAGATTCTAAGGTACCGACGGAAATGAGATTCTTTTTCAACTTTGGCGAATAACGAACACCTTTCAAGGTCACAATTGTTCCGTCTTCATTCTGCAATCGAACGGAACCAATCCCATGAGTAGTAAGAGGAGTTTCGTCTGCCGTATAAACAACTTCCTCATGTTCTTCAAAATTACTAAACCACTCTCAATGTGGTGTAATATGATGGCTACATGCGGAATCTAATAGCCACACATCATAAGCATTCTTCGTTGACGATGTTGCAAGTGAGAGATCTGATTCTTCATCATCACACTTGGTGACATTCGCCTCTGCTATAGCTTTCCCTTTGTAATGATTGTCCTTGGTTTTCAACTTTCGACAATCTCTCTTCCAATGGCCTTTTTCATGACAAAAGGCACATTCATCTTTGCTTAGTATTTGCCGCGACTTGGATCTCCATCTCTTATCGGTGCCCTTCTTCTGTGAACGACCTCTGACTAGCAATACCTCTGCGTCTCCACTTGAGCTAATCTGCTTGTCCTTCCTTCTCAGTTCTTTACTATACACGACAGCACAAACTTCACTCAGAGACACATCATCCTTCCCATTAAGTAGAGTTGTTTCAAGCAACTCGTACTCCTCTAGAAGCGATCCCAACAATATCAATGCTAGATCCTGGTCTTTGAACACCTCATCCATATTCATCAAATCGGTGACAAGTTGGTTAAAACTGGTAATGTGATCATTCATCGTGGTACCCGGTACATATGTGAAGCGAAAGAGTCGCTTCTTCATAAAGAGTTTATTCTGACAATTTGTCTTCAAAAATTTCTCTTCCAATGCCACCCACAGTTTGTAGGCGGATGTTTCTTTTGAGAAAGCATATCGTTGCTCTCTCGAAAGACATGAATGAACCATACCACAAGCTAACCGATTGATGGTTAACCAATTCCTCTCTTCAACATCCTCTGGTTTACTTTCTTCAATGGCAATGTCTAGACCTTGCTGAAAAAGAGCGTCTAGAACCTCACATTGCCACATACCGAAATAGCCTGTGCCATCAAAAACATCCACCACCAATCTTGCATTCGTCAAGACCGGTCTAGCCCAACTTGGAGATGTTGGATCCACCGATGTGGAAGGTTTGTCAACTTTGCCATCCACCATTTCGTGTACAAATTAATTTTCAATAGCTTCAACCAAAAAACCAACGTAATTCTTTTCTGATGTGGAGGATCAAAATAAATTGCAACCCTAGAGCATACTAAGAATAACCTTGGCTCTTGATACCACTTGTTATGGAATAATCGCGATAATACCCCACCGACTAGGTAAAGTGTGTGAATGACTGAACACTAATAAATATATTCCGATAATTTACTAGTACAATGTATCACTACAACTATACCCTTGATAGNACCAACGTAATTCTTTTCTGATGTGGAGGATCAAAATAAATTGCAACCCTAGAGCATACTAAGAATAACCTTGGCTCTTGATACCACTTGTTATGGAATAATCGCGATAATACCCCACCGACTAGGTAAAGTGTGTGAATGACTGAACACTAATAAATATATTCCGATAATTTACTAGTACAATGTATCACTACAACTATACCCTTGATAGCTTATTTAAAACTAAACAATACGGAAACCAACATGAGGTTCGGCTAAACTTGTAAGCTTGCCGCACTCCTCCAAATGACACCACTAACTATATGTTTCTTAAAGAAAACATACAACAAAAAAAGAGAGAAAGATAACACTACAAGTTACTTGTATGTGTTTTGGTATGATAAAACCAAATGACAAGGGTTCTATTTATAAGCTTCCAAAAACTTCAATGCAACTCTCCCACTTGCCAATTTGCCTACCATGTTGCTGAGATTCCATCTATGTGGGACCCCCCCAATTTGAGCCAATAATAACACATGCCAAATATGAGTATAATATTGTAGTTGCCGCCCAATTGTGTCAGTATCAAGGCAATAAGAATTTTCCCGTCCAAATGTGTCGCTATCGCGACCTGTGACCACCAGATAATGACAATGAAGCCCACCTATAAATAGAGTGCATTTACCACTCTCAACAGTATCTTCTCTCTCTCACTAAAATATGTACATACTTCTTTACCGACACTGACTTGATCGTCAGAGATTGGTTCCCGAGGCTTTGGCCTTGGGACCCCTTCTAACCGGTTTATTTCTTGTACTGCAGCAGACTTCCATGCTCGGGGACGTGGAACGGCTTGATCTATCGTCAAGACTAGCCCGACGGATTTATGCTTCAACAACTATAAAATCAAACCGTAACCAATAACCTATAAAATAAAACTTGAAAAATGAAAAAAGAAAAAAGCAAGCCAACGGTCCAATTTTTGCTTATATGAAAAACCGACAACTTTGATTTGGTTATGGCTTTACGTAAAAAATCGAATATAAACCAATCCAAACTGAAATGGCTCAAAACTTAATTAATAATTGATTAGATATATGTTATGAGAAGAGATCATTCACATACCAAAATATTTCTAATGGAAAAATCTCGGTCACTCATTTTTTTATGTGACTTGTAATTCAATGAAAAAGAGGAAACATTCTTATTAGAGGCGGTTAAATATTTAAACCGTCTTATCCCTCTTTATATACTCTACCCGACCTCCTCATTCATTCATACTTTTTTTAAACCCTCACTTTTTCATGATCTAAAACCTTAACAAAACACACCTTCAAAATCCTTGTCGTACATTGTGTTACCGATGGTGGTGCAAGCAGAAGCTAGGTTAGAAGAATATGCTGCGAGTCCCTACGAACAATCTGCTTTTTCTTCCAAGACAAATTGGCGTGTGAGGGAAATATCAGCTACAAACCTTTAGTACCGTGTGAATCATATGCAGTGGCGGAACTTGAACGTTTTTCTTGGATGGGCCAAAGTTATTACAACGTAAAAATAACTTTTCGATCGGACTTTGAAACTAATTGCTTAAAGCATTACCAAACTGTTATCAAATTAACAGTAGAGTAAAATATAGTTTAAGACAAATAATTTACAGGAATTATTAACAATAAGTTATTTTCGTCTGAAAATATGAAACTCTCAAGCGGTTAAGTTCTTAAACACTTCTAATATCCAAAGTTTAAAGAATACAAATGTTAAATCATAAAGTTTAATTCACATATAGTTTGTTCTTTTGTTTTTTTTCCTTAGTTTAATGCATGTGACAGAGCGAAACAGGGTACACATACATTATGCCAAAGAATATCTTGAAGAAATTCATATGCATTGCCGATATAAGAACTCAGATTTCGGGCTATTTGTATGGCGCAAGTCGTCCTAACAATCCTCAAGTGAAAGAACTTTGTTGCATCGCTATGTTGCCACAGTGGGCCGGTACCCATCAACAAGTGCATCTTCCATCAGCCCTCCCTAAATATGACTTACTAAATGATCTTGAACTGTTCTGATAGATCCACACACAACCAAACGAGCTCCCTCAATTATCGCCACATGACCTTACTTTCCATGCTTGGATGTTAGAAAACAAAAAAGCAAAGGGATGTAGAGAAATCATTCATACTGACTTGCAATTTCACTCCCAGTTTGACTGCATATAACACTACAAAAAAATAGTCCAATCTGCATATTTTTTTCTCCACACTTTTAAAATGTGTGTAAAATTTTATTAGTTTATTAACACTTAATAATGTGTAAAATTTTTTAACATTTATAAATGTGAAAAAAACTTGTAAAACAATAGTATACTTAATAGATGTCACATGTTTTGATATTCCATCTAAAAGATAGTTCACTTAATATAACAAGAATATAGAGACTCAGTCATTGCACGCAACTCGTTAGTTTCTAATTTGGCTAAACGGTCTTAACATATGTATCATACAAACTTTGAGTCTTTTGATCAATAAACATAAGGTGTGCAACGTACTAACGTTCATATACATAGTTTAGAGATTTAAACTGATAACAAGTGACATTAATGTTGGTAGATTCTGATTTCACAGGTTGTTTTTTGCCTTCTTTCTAACTTGTTTTGCCTTCTGTATGGTGCGTTTGGAACAGCAACTTGGGACAGAAACTATGCGACAATAAAGATTGCAGAAACTGATATGAATAAACGAATATGTAACTAACTGATTAAGTTGTATCGATTTACAACTTACAACTGATGTTTGTTTTACAGAACCTAACCTATTTATAATACATGAATCGGTGCCTTGTTACAGCATGACTTTTGGAGAAGAGACATACCGATTCAATAAAAGGCGTGACCCTAAAAACAGTTTATACCGTTATCCTATGACCCAGCCCAATACAAACTTTACATAATACATACATATACTATTCTAATTTACACCAAGACCCCTATATTTAGTTTATACTCCAATACTCCCCCTTAAACTAAATATAGTTAAAGGTCTTCATCCTTGATTTGTCTTTACAGGAGTGCTGGTTCTTCATCCTCTGAGATGAGAAGTGTTTCATGCTCTTTGTCTTTCCATTTCGTGCATTATTTTGCAATGTGACCAATTTCACCACATCCAAAGCATCGGTACTTCTTCTTGTCTTGATCTTCATGATCACCACGTCCTCTTTCATTAAGCATGTTTCCAGAATTGTTTGTACTTGCTAACAATAATTTGCCTTTTCCACGTCCTCTTTCAAATTCTCTTCGTCCTTGATCACCACGTCCCCTTTCATTAAACATGTTTCTAGTATTGTTTGTACTTGCTAACAATAATTTGCTTGGATCATACTCTTCTGGTTCATCAGCACTCTTAATACGTTCTTCAAACTGTAATTCTTCCAACGGCTTCTTCGAATGGCATGGTATCTATTTCTGAGCATTGTTCAATGGTGGCTACAATCGGTAGAAACTTCTTTGGAACCGAGTTGAGTAACTTTCTCACAATTATCTTATCCTCAAGGGTAGTGTTGCGCAACTTTCCTGAGAAGTCTTTCACTCTTTCGTTTACTTTCATCTTCAAAGTTTCTAACTCACTTCTTAGCGTTTGTAGCCGTGCTTTCTGGACTAGGTCTGAACCAAGGTATCGTACTTTCACTGAATCCCATACTTCCTTTGCAGTTTCATATTGTGCAACTTGCATCAAGATATCCTGTGGTATTGTCTGGAATATCATAGCTTTCGTTGTATGCATCTTCTTTTCATCTGTTGCACTACTTCCTTCTTTCGGGTTGATCGTCTCCCAAAGGTCATACGCTTTTAATATTGTTTCCATCAACATTGCCCATGTTGTGTAATTGGAATCCGTCAACTGTATGCATTTAAGTGCTACATTTTCTTGAACTTTAGACATACTGCTTCCTTCTTTGTCGTTCGTCATGCTTTCTTCCTTTCTCTCTTCTTTCTTGCTTTGACGTGCTTTAGCCTTTCTTGCCTTCTTTCTTCCTATCTTTCTTTCTTTCTGGTACGTGCTTACTTACGTACCTTTTCGTTCAAGCTTGCTTACTTACGCGTTCTTTAAACAAGCGTGCTTACTTACGCTGTTTTCTTACTGTCGTGCTTACTTACACCTTCGTTCTTATAAGCATGCTTACTTACGCTTATTCTTTCTTTCAAATGAATGTTCTTCTTTTTATGATGATGATTTGTTGTGTATCTTCCTTCTTGATTAATTACAGCCCTATACACGTACTTCCTTCCTTGATTGGTAATCAATCAATCCAAACCTTTGCTGTCCTTAATTAATCAAACTTTCTGCCTTTCTTTCTTAATTGAAACTCTTGAACAACAGCATGAATATGTCGCTTCCTGTAAACTTTCAAAATCATAGCAACCCCTTCAATCGGTTGCCTCCCTTGGATCAAAATCTTGCTCTGATACCAATTGTTGGTAGATTCTGATTTCACAGGTTGTTTTATGCCCCTTTTCTAACTTGTTTTGCCTTATGTATGGTGCGTTTGGAACAACAACTTGGGACAGAAACTATGCGACAATAAGTAAACAAAGATTGCAGAAACTGATATGAATAAACGAATATGTAACTAACTGATTGAATTGTATAGATTTATAACTTACAACTGATGTTTGTTTTACAGAACCTAACCTATTTATAATACATGAATCGGTGCCTTGTTACAGCGTGACTTTTGGAGAAGAGACATACCGATTCAATAAAAGGCGTGACCCTAAAAACGATT
This sequence comes from Artemisia annua, assembly GCA_014162995.1. Classification (NCBI taxonomy): domain Eukaryota; kingdom Viridiplantae; phylum Streptophyta; class Magnoliopsida; order Asterales; family Asteraceae; genus Artemisia; species Artemisia annua. The sequence goes on from LBNU01019269.1 coordinate 47,140, forward strand.
TATACCGTTATCCTATGACCCAGCCCAATACAAACTTTACATAGTACGTACATATACTATTCTAATTTACACCAAGACCCCTATATTTAGTTTATACACCAATAATTAATTCCAAGCCAACTCACATATGACAAATCCACATTTTAATTTATAGTGAGAGGGAACTTTTACTAAATTACTCTCGAGTATGCAGTTTCTCATTGCTAGGGACAGTTTGACAGAAGTAGGAATATAAGAATCTCACGACTACCATTTTGGTTTACTTACATTTTGAGAGACAGAAAGCCATGATGAAGGACACCATGAACTTTAGAAATAAAAAATAAATAGAGTTTAATATTGCCGGGTTAGCAATTAGCAAAATACAAAGGTCTCAACTAGAAAAACAAACCCAAAATGGCACCTTTCTAAGCCTTGATCTGCCTACCTCTTCCATTAGCATCAACAGCGATCTTTTGTGAGTCCGCCAATATTTCTTCCTCATTAATCTCCGGCGACTTTGCTTTCTCGTCAACAGAATCTGAGTCATTATTTGTTGGGCGGAATTCTGACACCGTGGAGGTCCGACCAGAAGGTGAGCTGGAACTGCTTTCTCCATTGTGGAAAACAAGTCTCTTTGCATCATCTTTTTTCATTCTGTCCGCGTATATTTTAGGGGAAATTCCGAAAGTGGATCGGGCAACTTTTGTCTAGTCACTTTCTAGATTTTTTTTTCTCTTTCCAAATCTAGATTGGGCAACTTCAAGATTGAGCAACTAGATAAGATTGTGACACGTGTCCAATTTTTTATTATTAAAGGACAAAATTCAGAATGTATTTGTAAGGTATGTGTAAGTATTTGTAAGGTATGTGTAAGGTATTTTAAGGTTTATTTTTGGGCAACTAGAACATTTTTGAGCGACTTGTATTGGGCAACTTTTTTTTT
>LBNU01019271.1:2619-16867 GCA_014162995.1 Artemisia annua
TAGCGAAGATTGTGCATCTTATGGAGACATCGAGTATGTTGAGGCACCAGTTCCACATTCTAATGCTGATCATCTTCTTGAGGAGTTCGCCGATGAACTCACTCACATCAATCCACTTCCATCAGGAAGTGACGATGATCTCTTTAACTTTGAAGCCCATCTAGGAGATATTGAAAGTCTCTTATATCATGATCCATCACTCACTTCTTATCCCAACAGTCCAAGAGAGAATGTTATTCACCTTGTTCCCGAAACATTTAATGCGACTTTCACCAACCCTCTATTTGAATTTTAATCTGAATTCACTGTGATTTCTAGCAATCCAATCTTTGATGAGGAGAGTGATGAGTCCATAATGGAACAAGAGCTCACAGAATTAGATCATGTGATTGATTCTCTTCATGAGGAGTTCGCCGGTGAACTCACTCATATCATGACTCCTCCGGAGTATGATGACCCGGGGGGAGATGTCCTAAATCATGAGAATGTGCAAATTCCCAACCTCCCACCCGGGATGTTTTGGAAACCAAAGAGCTTAACATTTGAAATCCAAACGAGTGCAACTGCACTTGATCCTGAGGAAGAAATTCTTATCATGATTCTTATCATGACATTCTTCCTTTTCTTCACCTACTCGGTGACCTCCTCTCTTCTTCACTCATTCGGGAGTGAAGACACTATCTTTGATCCCGGCATTTTCATATATCATTCTTTTAAGCTANAGTTCACCATGTATATATTGTTAAAAAAAAAAAAAAAAAATCATTTTAAAGGAAGTGATAGCTTCTATTTAAGAAGCTTTAAATATCTAACTCACTTTTCAAATATGATGTTCCCACACTTGCCTCAATCTAAACTTTTTACGTTCAAGGATTCGGCATACTAGCCGGGACTTTGAATATTGAGGACAATATTCAATTCTTAGTGTGGGGGAGGGAATTCTGGTGAATTTGATCCATTTTTACCTTCTAGTGCCCTAATTCCCCCATTTTGGCCAAAAATTTTTTTTAGTGTGAGTGCTTTGCACTAACACGACAAATGGTTATCAGTCCGCCATGTCTAACCGACAAAAGGATTGGCTAATCCAGGAGCAAACGGCTCTTGGTAAAGATATATCAAATCCGTTTATGGCTTGCAATTTGCCAAAAATTGTATGGTAATCGACTCACCATATCTTTAGTTAGTGAAGAGTTGGCTAGCCCGCAAGTTTATGGCTTGTGGTAAAGGCAGTTGGAAAACCATAATTGGTAATCAGCTCACCAAAGATAATAACTATGTTTTATCTAAGAGTTGGCTAGTCCAGAAGCAAACGGCTTCTGGTAAAGACTTATCAAACCCGTTGAAAGCTGGTGATTTGCTCAAAATCATATGGTTATCAGTGNGTGTACATAAAATAACAATATCATATCCTATTTATAATAAAGAAATATGCCTATTGGCCTAAACTTTGGCAGTAAAACTAGGAACATGGGTTGGAAAATGTAAACGTGAATAAAGTATTGGTCTACTGTTGTTCCTAAACTATTGCATGTGCATGGAGTAATGGTTGAATTATTTCCTCTAGACTCGGACAAACAAGAACCAAGCCATTGACCCATCAAGATTACCCAACATTCACCCCCGTAATCTTGATTGATCCTTCATACAGCAGCGTTTAAGACCTTTCCCGGACACCCGACCTTCACTCCACCACGGTCACGTCCAAAGTCTTCTTTAGCTCATTCCTTTCGATTCTTCACAACACTTGTAACATGTAACATGGCATCCCGTTGGAACCGCTCATTAACATCTTGACTCTTCACGGATCGACGACCTCTTCCCTGGCCACATCCAAAGCCACCCGATTTGAACTCCAACGCCATAATGTTCACACCGTGTTGTTTCTCCGTTCCCGACTTTTCCCGGACTCACGACCTCTACCATGGTCTCGTCCAAAGTCTCCAACCACCCGACTATTGTTGTCACCACACAGAACCTGTTTGCTCCTAACACCTCTGTGACACGAGAGCATTCTTCCACCGATCAAGAAAACAAAGCCACCTGCTTCTACCGTTTTCTTTCACCCGCCAAACGAACCGAATCAAAGCTCCCTGCTTTTCCCGACTCTTCCCGTCCGTTTATCCCGCGAACCGGTTAATCTCTCCATTTTCCGGTGACCTACAACCTACCGCCGGATTTGATCATAACTAACAGCTATGGACCGCCTATGTTCATCACCGGTCACCCCGGTCGTCTCGAACGGCACTCCCCGTCTCCCCCACGACAATGGATGTACCGAAACACCTTCCCATTCCACCGACCAAGAGGACAAGCTACACCCTCTACCGTCTTTCTTATACCTGCAGAACGAACCAAATCCAAAGCCACCTGCTTTGACGGATCCTTCCCGTTCGTTTCACTCACTCCCGTCGTTTAGTCTCTTCAACATGGAACAACTCAACGCCCCGTAAAGACAAGACTCGGTTCTCTGGTGCGTCCGCCCCGAAGGGCTACACCTTCTCTTGAAACCGCCTCTCAAACCCGCCTTTAATCGAACGAAGCTCTTGATACCAAATGAAGAATGTGAAAGACGTTTGGATTAAAGAATACACCAAAACTTACTGTATTCGAATGAAAAGGTGTACATAAAATAACAATATCATATCCTATTTATAATAAAGAAATATGCCTATTGGCCTAAACTTTGGCAGTAAAACTAGGAACATGGGTTGGAAAATGTAAACGTGAATAAAGTATTGGTCTACTGTTGTTCCTAAACTATTGCATGTGCATGGAGTAATGGTTGAATTATTTCCTCTAGACTCGGACAAACAAGAACCAAGCCATTGACCCATCAAGATTACCCAACATTCACCCCCGTAATCTTGATTGATCCTTCATACAGCAGCGTTTAAGACCTTTCCCGGACACCCGACCTTCACTCCACCACGGTCACGTCCAAAGTCTTCTTTAGCTCATTCCTTTCGATTCTTCACAACACTTGTAACATGTAACATGGCATCCCGTTGGAACCGCTCATTAACATCTTGACTCTTCACGGATCGACGACCTCTTCCCTGGCCACATCCAAAGCCACCCGATTTGAACTCCAACGCCATAATGTTCACACCGTGTTGTTTCTCCGTTCCCGACTTTTCCCGGACTCACGACCTCTACCATGGTCTCGTCCAAAGTCTCCAACCACCCGACTATTGTTGTCACCACACAGAACCTGTTTGCTCCTAACACCTCTGTGACACGAGAGCATTCTTCCACCGATCAAGAAAACAAAGCCACCTGCTTCTACCGTTTTCTTTCACCCGCCAAACGAACCGAATCAAAGCTCCCTGCTTTTCCCGACTCTTCCCGTCCGTTTATCCCGCGAACCGGTTAATCTCTCCATTTTCCGGTGACCTACAACCTACCGCCGGATTTGATCATAACTAACAGCTATGGACCGCCTATGTTCATCACCGGTCACCCCGGTCGTCTCGAACGGCACTCCCCGTCTCCCCCACGACAATGGATGTACCGAAACACCTTCCCATTCCACCGACCAAGAGGACAAGCTACACCCTCTACCGTCTTTCTTATACCTGCAGAACGAACCAAATCCAAAGCCACCTGCTTTGACGGATCCTTCCCGTTCGTTTCACTCACTCCCGTCGTTTAGTCTCTTCAACATGGAACAACTCAACGCCCCGTAAAGACAAGACTCGGTTCTCTGGTGCGTCCGCCCCGAAGGGCTACACCTTCTCTTGAAACCGCCTCTCAAACCCGCCTTTAATCGAACGAAGCTCTTGATACCAAATGAAGAATGTGAAAGACGTTTGGATTAAAGAATACACCAAAACTTACTGTATTCGAATGAAAAGGTGTACATAAAATAACAATATCATATCCTATTTATAATAAAGAAATATGCCTATTGGCCTAAACTTTGGCAGTAAAACTAGGAACATGGGTTGGAAAATGTAAACGTGAATAAAGTATTGGTCTACTGTTGTTCCTAAACTATTGCATGTGCATGGAGTAATGGTTGAATTATTTCCTCTAGACTCGGACAAACAAGAACCAAGCCATTGACCCATCAAGATTACCCAACATTCACCCCCGTAATCTTGATTGATCCTTCATACAGCAGCGTTTAAGACCTTTCCCGGACACCCGACCTTCACTCCACCACGGTCACGTCCAAAGTCTTCTTTAGCTCATTCCTTTCGATTCTTCACAACACTTGTAACATGTAACATGGCATCCCGTTGGAACCGCTCATTAACATCTTGACTCTTCACGGATCGACGACCTCTTCCCTGGCCACATCCAAAGCCACCCGATTTGAACTCCAACGCCATAATGTTCACACCGTGTTGTTTCTCCGTTCCCGACTTTTCCCGGACTCACGACCTCTACCATGGTCTCGTCCAAAGTCTCCAACCACCCGACTATTGTTGTCACCACACAGAACCTGTTTGCTCCTAACACCTCTGTGACACGAGAGCATTCTTCCACCGATCAAGAAAACAAAGCCACCTGCTTCTACCGTTTTCTTTCACCCGCCAAACGAACCGAATCAAAGCTCCCTGCTTTTCCCGACTCTTCCCGTCCGTTTATCCCGCGAACCGGTTAATCTCTCCATTTTCCGGTGACCTACAACCTACCGCCGGATTTGATCATAACTAACAGCTATGGACCGCCTATGTTCATCACCGGTCACCCCGGTCGTCTCGAACGGCACTCCCCGTCTCCCCCACGACAATGGATGTACCGAAACACCTTCCCATTCCACCGACCAAGAGGACAAGCTACACCCTCTACCGTCTTTCTTATACCTGCAGAACGAACCAAATCCAAAGCCACCTGCTTTGACGGATCCTTCCCGTTCGTTTCACTCACTCCCGTCGTTTAGTCTCTTCAACATGGAACAACTCAACGCCCCGTAAAGACAAGACTCGGTTCTCTGGTGCGTCCGCCCCGAAGGGCTACACCTTCTCTTGAAACCGCCTCTCAAACCCGCCTTTAATCGAACGAAGCTCTTGATACCAAATGAAGAATGTGAAAGACGTTTGGATTAAAGAATACACCAAAACTTACTGTATTCGAATGAAAAGGTGTACATAAAATAACAATATCATATCCTATTTATAATAAAGAAATATGCCTATTGGCCTAAACTTTGGCAGTAAAACTAGGAACATGGGTTGGAAAATGTAAACGTGAATAAAGTATTGGTCTACTGTTGTTCCTAAACTATTGCATGTGCATGGAGTAATGGTTGAATTATTTCCTCTAGACTCGGACAAACAAGAACCAAGCCATTGACCCATCAAGATTACCCAACATTCACCCCCGTAATCTTGATTGATCCTTCATACAGCAGCGTTTAAGACCTTTCCCGGACACCCGACCTTCACTCCACCACGGTCACGTCCAAAGTCTTCTTTAGCTCATTCCTTTCGATTCTTCACAACACTTGTAACATGTAACATGGCATCCCGTTGGAACCGCTCATTAACATCTTGACTCTTCACGGATCGACGACCTCTTCCCTGGCCACATCCAAAGCCACCCGATTTGAACTCCAACGCCATAATGTTCACACCGTGTTGTTTCTCCGTTCCCGACTTTTCCCGGACTCACGACCTCTACCATGGTCTCGTCCAAAGTCTCCAACCACCCGACTATTGTTGTCACCACACAGAACCTGTTTGCTCCTAACACCTCTGTGACACGAGAGCATTCTTCCACCGATCAAGAAAACAAAGCCACCTGCTTCTACCGTTTTCTTTCACCCGCCAAACGAACCGAATCAAAGCTCCCTGCTTTTCCCGACTCTTCCCGTCCGTTTATCCCGCGAACCGGTTAATCTCTCCATTTTCCGGTGACCTACAACCTACCGCCGGATTTGATCATAACTAACAGCTATGGACCGCCTATGTTCATCACCGGTCACCCCGGTCGTCTCGAACGGCACTCCCCGTCTCCCCCACGACAATGGATGTACCGAAACACCTTCCCATTCCACCGACCAAGAGGACAAGCTACACCCTCTACCGTCTTTCTTATACCTGCAGAACGAACCAAATCCAAAGCCACCTGCTTTGACGGATCCTTCCCGTTCGTTTCACTCACTCCCGTCGTTTAGTCTCTTCAACATGGAACAACTCAACGCCCCGTAAAGACAAGACTCGGTTCTCTGGTGCGTCCGCCCCGAAGGGCTACACCTTCTCTTGAAACCGCCTCTCAAACCCGCCTTTAATCGAACGAAGCTCTTGATACCAAATGAAGAATGTGAAAGACGTTTGGATTAAAGAATACACCAAAACTTACTGTATTCGAATGAAAAGGTGTACATAAAATAACAATATCATATCCTATTTATAATAAAGAAATATGCCTATTGGCCTAAACTTTGGCAGTAAAACTAGGAACATGGGTTGGAAAATGTAAACGTGAATAAAGTATTGGTCTACTGTTGTTCCTAAACTATTGCATGTGCATGGAGTAATGGTTGAATTATTTCCTCTAGACTCGGACAAACAAGAACCAAGCCATTGACCCATCAAGATTACCCAACACAAAAGATACACTTGTTTGACCAACCTCTTCCAGAGACCACCAAATATGACTGGCCCAATGTTGTAGAGAATTTTGTATAGTTTCCAGAACAATCAAAATCACGTCAATCCGAGTCCCGAGCAGAAAGTTATGGCTAAAATACTAACAGGTGGTCAGCAGCCCAAATTGACCCAGTTTACTATCATGAGCACAACTGTTGTTTTCCCCCGGTAGCAATTCTCGAGGCTAACTGTGTCAAAGACCCAGGTGTAGTTAGTTGTGGTTAAATGTGTTCAATAATAGAATTGACACAATGAAGAACTCAAATTTACATGTTTACTAACAAGATTACACCAGTCTTTCAGTAGCTGCAACTGCTTTAGTAACCAGAATAGACACAATGAAGCATTAAGCAGGTTTGTAAATTATCGCCAAAGATTCCATTGACTTTAACTCACTTGACGTTTATTAGTTGATGTTCATATAATCTTTTAATCTTCCCTTCACTCGGTAAGTCTTTTCTTTTTACATAAGTTCCTTGAAATTCAGCGTAATACGGAACCTCCTTGAAAGAATCTACACCCTTGCTTGTTCTCATCTAATCTAAGTACACTCATCACCTGAAACAAGAAAATTTGAACTTAACATAACAAATGGGGATACAACATGTGACAGAGGTGGCAATTTCAACCCATTTACTTATGAAATGGGTGGCTTTAGGTTGTTATTATTCTCAAACTGATCAAATAAAGCATTAAATGGAGAGAAAAAAACGTCTCGAACAAGTCGAAAGTCACCAAATTGTATTTTTAATGTGTACAACCTTCTAAATAACTGTATTAAGTGAATTCATATGTTGGTGGTTATGAGCCCAGAACAAGGTAAGATAATCAATAGCCTAACTACGTACCAAATTAATGGTTACCGGATATCATTTGGAATCGTGTTATCACTTTCCAAAGTAAACTATTCGACCCTAATGCCTGGGTATCACGAATATCTACTTGGGATAAGACCAAATGTTTGTTATTGAATTAGGCACAAAATCAATAACCCTTTGCCTTCAAGTGTTTAGTTCGTATATTCTCTTCTTCATGCAGTTGTGTTTTATCTCCTATTTGTAGGTAAGACCACTCAACCCTAGTCAATTGAATTTATGAGTGATTAACGGCCCATTAATCTCTCATAATTAGCCTCCAATATAATAGGTATTAGTGGTTACACGACCAATTAAATGTGGTCATTAATACAGTTATAACTGCCACTTGAATAGGTCAAAGCAGTTACAATTCAAGCTTGAATTCAGTCCAATGAGTTAATCATACTCACTGATGAGCTAGTCCCTGAAAGGGTTGCTCCCTGATGAGATCCTTCAGCCTGAGCTGAATTCATCATCCTGATGAATATCATTCAGTCCAGAGTGTCACTCACTGAAGAGTGAACTCACTGAAATTCATCACACACTGAATAATACTTAACTACTCTCAGAGTCAGGGTGTTCAGGGACCTGACGGGTGTACACTCCGTACCTCCTGACCCATTACCAGGTGTGAACTAATCCCTCAAGTGCACTAAATTTTCCAACAATCCTCCCCAAATTTAGTTCACTACCTTTGCATGAAAATCAAACATTAAACAAAACATATGCATAAACAAAAATATCCTGAGGATTGAATTTTCATCTTAGTACAATACACGTTCAAATATTCGAGAATCAGGGTGTTCCAAAGAATTGAACCCTTCAACCCATTTGAATACCTGAAGATAAAATACACATACATTTTCAAACACTTAAATGCTCCTGACACTTTACAAGCCTTGTGTCCATATCCAACATAAACGTTGTAAGAGCCAAAAGTCCAAAGCTCCCTGAAGCGGCAAAACTTCAACATTCACATAGGTGGTTCCTCTTTATTCATGCTCCTGCTTAGCACTTTTTCAAAGAATTTAACCATTAAGAAGTAGAGACTTCATCCTCTTTTTCCAGCAGGTCTGAGCACAACCTTAGGATGATTGTAACACATGTGCTCCAGTGCACTGAATGTTCAGCTTTCCTCATTGAACTCAGCTCCCAAGTTTCCTTAGGAGGGAGTTGGGTGTCTTAGCATTCAATAACTAATTTGGACTTTAAACCCATCCCTTTAGCAGACTTTATAATCAAGTCTCTAGCAAGACCCTTCGTCAAGTGATCAGCTAAATTTTGTTGAGATCTAACAAACTCTATAGAAACCACCCCATTCATGATGAGCTCACGAATCATGCTATGCCTGACACCTAAGTGTCTATACTTCCCATTGTACATCTGGCTATAAGCCTTTGCCAATGTATCAGCACTATCACAACGGATAGAAATAGGTGCCATAGGTTTAGGCCACAATGGAATCTCAAGAAGCAAGTTTTTCAACCATTCAGCTTCTTTACCAGCAGCTGCTAAAGCCACAAATTCTGATTCCATTGTTGAACTGGTGATGCAAGTTTGCTTCTTAGATGCCCAAGAAATTGCACCTCCACCAAGTAGGAATACCCAACCACTGGTAGACGAATTGTCTTCAGTGTTACTGATCCAACTTGCATCAGTGTAACCTTCCAACACTGAAGGATAACCAGTATATGAGAGACTATAGTCCATAGTTCTCTTCAAATACTTCAGTACCCTCTGAATTGCTTGCCAGTGTTGAGCATTAGGATTACTAGTATACTTGCTCAGTTTTCCCACTGCAAAAGCAATATCAGGCCTTGTACAAGTCATGGCATACATCAGGCAGCCAATCACCCTAGAATACTCAAGTTGAGATACAGCTTTTCCAGTATTAGGCATCAGCTTCTTAGTTGTATCCATAGGAGTACTCACTGGAGTACAATCAAAGCAATTAAATTTCTTCAGTACCTTCTCAATGTAATGAGTCTGAGAAATTGATATACCATTGCTTTCATGTTTAATCCTTATACCAAGGATAACATCAGCCTCCCCCATGTCCTTCATGGAGAACCTTGATGACAAAAATTCCTTTGTCAGGTCAACTTGATTTTGGTAAGTGCCAAAGATCAACATGTCATCAACATATAGGCAAATGATGACTCCTTTACCAGATTCATCAAATTTGTTATATACACATTTGTCAGATTGGTTAAGTAAATAACCATTAGACAAAACCACTTCATCAAATTTTTGATGTCATTGCTTAGGTGCCTGCTTTAGTCCATATAAAGACTTAATCAGTTTGCACACCTTGTTTTCATTGCCAGGCAAGATGAAGCCCTGAGGTTGGTTCATATAGACCTCCTTATCCAATTCACCATTCAAGAAAGCTGTCTTCACATCCATCTGATGAATAATCAAATTGTGAATTGATGCCAAAGCAATCAACAATCTTATGGTACTGATACGTGCCATAGGGGCATAGGTATCAAAATAGTCTATCCCTGACTTTTGTTTAAAGCCCTGAATGACTAATCTAGCCTTGAACTTTTCAATAGTTCCATCTACCTTCATTTTCCTTTTGAAAATCCATTTGCAACCTAGAGTGTGGAAAACTAGAAGGGGGGTTGAATAGTTTACCGCTTTTTAAGTTAATTATCTTTTAAAACTTTCGTATAATCAAAGATATAATCTAAGATATACTTTTCAAACAATCAAAGATGTAAGCAAGGATACTATCAAAGATATGATCTAAAAGATAATGAGTAGCAAGTAAGAATAAAGAAAGAAACGATCAAACCATGACACGAGTATTTATCGTGGTTCGGCTACAAGGAACTCTATTTTCCTTGCCCTACGTCCACGCCCCGAGTATCCAACTCGAGAGTTTAAAGCACTAGTCAACAAACTCCTTTCCCGGTGGAGAAACCTTTACACTCGTCGCTTACACGTTTATCCGGTACAAAGCTAAATACCGAGTTCTAGTTCAAGGTAGAACCAACCTATCGTCGCCTAATTCCTTTTACCGACACTAAGCTAGATGTCGAGTTCTTTACCAAGGGTACAACCACTCCCGTTAGTTCTTTTACAAGGGTACAACAACTCCCGTCACACTATGTATTTTAAGGCCTAAAATACTAACCGATCACTTCTACACAAGATACAAATTAAGTATAAACTACCAAAGTCTATACATAACAAAGCTAACAAGTCTTGCAACTTATGAGTTGAAACTTGTAACTTCTTGGATGAACTTGTGAACTCCTTTGCTACATAAGAGAATCACACAAGTCAAATGTTACTGAGTTAGATGAGAGGATATGTGAAATATATGTCCTAAAGTGATGAGAGATTTCTTGCAAGTAGTTTGGTATTTATACACAAACAAGCATCAGCTCTGGCGGAAACGGCGGCACCCTCAAAAGGGTTCCGCCCGTGTAACTCCAGGGTTCCGCCAGAACTGACACTACAAAACTTGCACACAAAGTTGTAATAAATCTCTCCAAGACAAACAAGGTCACATCAACTTATTTCATGCATTGACTCAATGTGGAATGCTTCCAAACATGTGTAAGAACCAAAGATGGTCAAACACATAAACTTTCCATAAATGCATATTGATGAGATGTGACACTTTCTTTTTAAAGAAGTAAAAACTTATGTTATGTTTAAAAAGAAATGTAAAGTCTAGTTTATACAAGACTTAAAACTAAAGTGATGATTTACTTATAAGCTAAAGTTTGTACTTTGTCATTAACAAAACATAGCAAAGATCGTAAAATATAAATAACGTTTTTAGGCGATATTTGTATTAATGATCTCCCCCTTTTTGTTGATGACAAAATGTAAACTTTATTTATAAGTAAGTCATTATGTTTGTGTTAAGTCTTATAAAGTTTAAAACTTGTTTTATGAAAATAATAAAAAGAAGTGAAAAAGTTAGAGATGAAAACAAGTTAAACTTCTTCCCCTTTTTGTCAAAACAAAAAGAAGAGTAGCGTAGCGGAACTTATGCACGTGCTCCCCCTTGGACAATACTCCCCCTAAATGGAGTGCCAAGTTAGGAGTCATGGATTTTGAACCTACAAAGAAAAGGTTAGTTGCAATTCTCATGCTCCCCCTTGAATATTACTCCCCTAACTCAGAGTATCAAGGAAGAAGTCATGGATTTTGAACCTACAAAGAAAGGTTAGTTGCCGCACAAGATAAGTATAGAACATGTTGTGAAGCGTAATGATGCAACCCTCATACTCCCCCTTGAATATTACTCCCCTTAATCAGAGTATCAAGAAAGGGAAACATGAGTAATTATCCTACAAAAGAAAGTTAGTGTTGAAAACACAAGATATACATGTTACCATAACAAGGTATAGTGCAATCACACTACTTCAATGGTCAACAAACAAAGCATATCTCATAGTAGAATGAAATTCATTTCACGTAAAATTTGACTTTAGAAAGTCAAAGACAAGAAATGATGTAATTAATCATCCTATTTCTAAAAGTGGAAGACACAAGAAAAAGAAACAAAAGAAAGGATAAAATCCTACATCTTTAAAAAGGAAACCATCACTTTCCTTAATGAGAAACATTTTCCTAAAACAAGGGTAAGGTTGTTTGGAGGAGGAAAACGTGTGTTGGAGGATGTAGCGGGTTTTATTTTGATTTTGGTGGAAGAGAAATTCTCTTGGTTTGTTGGTTTGTGGTTTTGGTTGTAGACTCTAGACTTGAGATGGTTGACACAAGGATTCTAGACGGTCCAAAATGTGGTTTAAGATAAACCTCATTTCATAGGTTAGCTCCCGGATTTCCGTTCGACATCTTTCGGTAATGTGAGCCGTTCTTTCACAATGACCGCAATCATGTCGGGGTGGTGGAAATGGGATTTCATTTGTTGGTGGTGGAGCACTTGTGCTTGATGGAGCTAGGGTGGATGGTTGAGAGGTGTTTTTGTTTCCTATACTTGTTGAATCAAAGTTTAGGGAAGACTCTTGTGGTGGTTGTTGTTGTTGTTGGATATAATGGCGGAAGCTTGGTTCTCCGTCAAGAGGATCATGAATGAATTTGTAAACGGGATGAAACACAAAAGATTGTGGGTATGTATGACCTTGATCTTGTGGAAAGATTGAGGGTCTAGCATAGCGGTAAGCTAAACCTTCTATCAAGGATGGGTGATGAGGTCCATCCTCCAATGACTTATTTGGTTGAAATCTAGGTAGTTGAGGTGTTTCATCTTGGGTAAGTGTGTCAAAAAGTGACAAAGATGGAGGGTTTGATGATTTTGGTGTAAGGTTTTCTAAAGTTTCCAAATAGGGTAATGGTGATGTTGGTGGTGTTTGGAAAAGTTCCATTGGTGATTGAGGTGATGGAGTTTTTGATGGTTGAGTTTGTTGAAAAGGAGATGTTGAATCACTTGGTTGTGAAGTGTGTATGTTTGCATGCCCATGTTCGGGAGAAAATGGTGGATTATCAAGATTGAGCAAATCTTGAAAGGTGGTTATGTTGGTGTTGCAAGGTGTTGGTGTAGTGAGGTTGAAATAATCTTGGATGGGTGCGGAAATATCAAATGATGAGTCACTTGAAGATGATGAGCTTGATTTGGTAGTTTTGTTTAAGCAACAAGGTTTTACACTAATCCTAGTGTGTTTTCTTGATGTTTCGGATGAGGTGTTGGACTTAGTCATCTCAATTCTTTTGGCTAGTTTGAGTTTTGAGATTGAGTGAAGTAATGGTTTTGGTGTGAGTTTTGGGTTTGTTCAAAGGTGATCAAATTTATAGGAAAGACATGTCATGAAATGAGTGTTTGGATTTGATGTTCCACCATACAAAAATGGAGGTTTGTAATGATTTGGAAGATTACCAAGAGCTTGTCAAATCATTAGAAGTCAATCCAATGGAGTTGGGTTGAGTGAAAGATCATCATAAGCACTCAATGCTATGAGTTCATGGGAGATGTTTTGGTTTGAAATGTTGTAATGGTTTGAAGGATCCTTTTTGAGGGTTCCTTGGGTTAGTTGGTTTTTGAATTTGAATTTTGGCGGGAAGTGGCTTCCTAATTGTTCTAATGGGTGAAAATGGTTCTAATGTGTTTGATGGAGTGTTAGGAAGGTAGTTTCTCACTAAAGGAAAGGATTTAGTATTTTATGAATTGTGAAATTTTGAAAAGTAAAACTAATTTTCTGCAGTGCACTGGCGGAACCTTCGGGTTACACAGGCGGAACCCTTTTGAGGGTTCCGTGTGTTCCGTTGGGCCAAAATCTGGGTTACCCAGAAATTGCTCTGGCGGAACCCTTCTGAGGGTACTGCCAGTTCCCCAGGCCTGTAAAACAAGGTAGTCCACTATTTTGACCCGCAAGACGATTTTCAAATTTTCCGAAAACTCCTAAAAGTGAAAATATACTGTATAGCGGGTTAGGAAATACAAAAAATAGACATCAAAACACTCGTCTTATTGGACTTTGACCGTGGGCTAGCGAATATTTCTATACTTAGTAAGAATAACATAAGCATGAAAATACAATAAGATCACATATCATCATTCATCACAAGTAATGAGACATACAAATTAGTCAAATAAACGAAATAAAAGCAAATATCATGAAAGCTTAACAAGAAACACATAGTTTAACGTCTACAACGTTCTAAAAATTAAATAGTACCAAACGCTCCTTAAGCTTCATCACACAAGCTATCCAACTTCTTCTTCATTTTTCCCATGTACCTTGCCATGCACTTCCACATTCCTTTTGTTTGCTTGAATTTTTCGGACTCATTCATTATTGTGGGAAGTTG